>JAQIXQ010002423.1:0-10698 GCA_034700485.1 Pseudosinella alba | reverse complement strand
AATAAGCTCAATTCAGTTCTATCAATTATTCAAAGTAGCCTTTAATATTCTTTCAGATAAGCTGACTATCTGAAATACCAAGAATAAACAATTCAATCCATTATGTTATCAAGTATATAACAATGGCTCTTCTCAACTAATGTTTTTTAAAGGTAGCTACTTTTTTTTGCGAAAACATTGGAATTTGTCAGAAAGCCCTTTCATAATCGATTGACGGAAACAATATTGCCTTATTTTAATATTAATTATAATAGGATTTGTAAGATTCAAAATTTCCAGTAAAAGAAATTGGTTTCTTTCAGAATGTCCTTTATATGAAATGGACATCAACTGAGAAATCGTTCTTTTCGTTCAATTAAAATTTGTCTTCATTCCAGTATAAATTTGAAGGATCATCAATATATTCATCCCGCCGAAAAATACTATGCTTTCCAAATTAATTCGTGGGAAGATGATACTTTGGCTGAAAAAGCTACTTAAAGCTATCCTAAAGTTATTTGGGATATGCAAATTGATTTTGCCACATCTAGCTTTCAACGCTTACCAAATATATGTATATAAGACGAACAAAATGACCATGCATCCATATTCATTAAATTTTTGCTTGCTTTTTATGTACGTGAAAATAACACTTGCTCTGTGTTGGGCTAGGACATGAATTAATCATTAATCATACTGCGCTATGATATGATATGATATGAGCATCATTACATTAACTGTGACTGATTCTGACCAACTCGATAGAATTGTAACCAGGACATTGCAGCCCATGAATAACAAATTGCATTCTCAATGGTGCATTTGTTCAGTAATTGTGCTAACCTACTTTACTCGACTAGCTATCGCCCGGAACTAGTTCATTCTTTTAAATCTAAACAAATGTCAACATGATGGCATCATCTTCCACGACACTATGCCAATTGCTAGCATTACTTTTAGTCGTTGGCATTTCCGCCACGAATAAATCATCTTTGATCCCTGAAGAAAGCACTTCCGGTTTACAGGTTCAAGAAAAGGAAAATGATCAACTTTCCCCTGCCACACCCAATCCTCCGGTTAATCTTATCTTCCCTCAGCAATCATTGGATTCAATATGCGCAGAAACTATACGAGAGCATCTTTTGAAAGTACGCAAGTAGAATTCTAAAAATAAATTCGATCCTCACTCTTGATGTTTTAAACTATTGCCATTCCCTTATTTTTTTCTCGCAGTTCCTCTACCGGGTCCAACAAGGCCGGCAGGACGAAGACGACGACGACTATGCGCCCGGAATTCTTGAAGCAATCAACTCGGTTGGGATAGCCCTGGGATTTGTTAATGAAACAACCACTACAGACCCGATAATAGACATAATTCCAGCCATTGCTGGTAGTCTGCATCAGGTAGCTGAATTAAATTAAAACGATTTAATTTATTTATGAATACATTTTACTTGACATTTACTATTTCTAATGCTACTCCAAATACTTAGATAACAGGCGCGGTAAATGAACAACTGAGTGGAACTGACACGCCCAATATCCCCAGCTTCTTGGTAAAACAAGGCCAGCAATTCATCGCATCTTTGATTGCAAACCGGGAAGCATATCTAGCTCGAATAATGACAACCACAACCACGGCCAAGACGGTAGTGCAGTTCCCAGGGGTGGAGTCAATCCGGCATTCCACAACGACGGCACCTCCGACAACCTCTACTGCTGGACTAGATCCCCAAGTGGAGCAACGGGAGTCTGCTAACCAGTTCATTTCAGAGTTGTTGTCCTTTTTACGTGCAACAGAAAAGCCACTAACAAGGCATGTAACCACAACAACAACAACAACAACGCCCAAACCAAGACGAGTCCCAACAACAGCAAAATTACTGAGGACGAATCCAACAACAACAAAATTACTGAGGACGAATCCAACAACAACAACAACAGCAACAACGACGACTACGAAACGAACAACAACCACCCAAACCCAGGCAACGACAATAAAAACACCAACGGATGATTTCAAAAGCACTTCTGGAACTGGAGGTAGACCCATCTTCTGGATGAACATGTTCTACCCATTTGGGATTCCTGACTTGACATCGAAAGTCAATTCTGCTACTACTACTTCTACTACCACCACGACAACAATGAAGCCCAGACGAAGACGAAGGAAGACGACGACAACGTTACCTACTACAACTGCTGTGGAGTGGGAGTATTATGATGATGAGGCTCAAGAGGCAAAGTTTAAGAAGTCAAATCGGAGAAGAAGACCAGAGTAGATGGAGTTTCCGATAAGATTTTTTTTGCATGAGATATTGAGTAATTCGGAATTAAAATATTTTTTTGTACCATTTCTTGATTTACTTGAATCGTTTAAGTGTGTTTGTTCATTTAGTCGCATATTTAATCATTTTAATTTCATTGTCACAAATTTTATAATTGTAGCATCTTGCGTCCTTTGTAGTTTCATATATTATGCAAATGAAATACAAACACATTGTTTATGATGAGACTGCTATGCTGGACCTTGTAACTATAATGTAACTATGTATAATGTGGACACAATGGGGGTGCTCATGAATAATACACAAATTATTGGTCAATCTGGGACAATATCATGGACCAAGTAATATTCATGGAAAATAAAAATGAATAACAAAATCAAGAGCGGTCTAGAATGGCGACCCAGATTCTCGTAATTGCATTACTACTGGATTGAGTTAGTTTGGATTTATGAGAATTCTTTCCAAAAATTCAACATGGCTACATCATCACCAGTCAACCCCATGGCATCATACCACTTCTTATCAATACTTTTAATTGTAGCTATTTGTGCGAATAAATCGTTGGCCCAAAAAGATCTGGTTAAAGAAATTGAAAATCAACTTCCTTCCAGCAATAACGTTGTTGGGGTGGAAAATGGGATCCCTTTTCCTCAGCAAACATTCAACCCTATTTGTGCACAAAACTTACGAAAAAACCTAATAAAAGTACGCGAAAAATTATTCCGGACACTTGTATAGTTAAATATGAAATTAGATTTGACCTCAGTTTTCTTAATTTTTTTGCGTAGTTCTTGGGAAGGGTGAGTGCACGACAGGATGAGGATGGGATTTACGGCTTTCTCCAAGCTGCTGGTCAAATTGGAGCGGTAATTGGAAATGCCCTGACCACAGAAGAGCCCTATGATATATTTCAATCCATCGCAGTGACTGTTGCTCAGGTGAGCTTTGACGTTGTAAAATAAATTAAGCATGATATCATTATAATTAGTTGGCCTTGGCTTCAACTTCAATTTAGGTAGCTGCGGCGGTGAACCAAGGCCTGAACGGGACTGACACGCCCAACATCACCAGCTTCCTGATCAAGCAGGGACAACAGTTTATCCAAGCCCTACTTGGAAATCGAGGTCAGACTCAGAGCCAGAACCAGAACCAGGGAAATAGACGCCCTCAAAGGCCCGCTGTCCAAGTGCAAAAATTACCAGCAACCGTGCCCCCAGATACACTCGTCTTGGATGAGGATGAAATTAATGAAATATCCATAGTTGTGGATGCGGAAACAACCAAATCCCCATTCAAAGAAACAACTGAATTACCCTTCGGAGAAACAACCAAATTACCATTCTCCAAGTTGGTTGTAAACCGGCTCACAACAACAAAGCCCCCAGTTAAGCGCCCGGAGCAGGAATCCGCAGAGAACCTCATTTCAGTTCTGTTCTCGTTAGTCCCTGGAAACGTGGGTTTAACAACAGCAAGACCGATGGCATCAGTGACAAGGCAACCAACCAGAATACCAACAGTTTTGACTACAAGCTCGGCAGCAACCCCAAATAGAAAAAATCCTGTGCTGGATCCATCGCTTCAGGAATGGCTGGCTTCCCTTCAAGCCGCTAAAGTGAGGCCAACCACGACAACGACAATCACGCCACCAACGACGACAAAGCGGCAGGGATTCCCAGACAGTGCTGAAGGAGGCTCCATAAAAAACGAGATTCCTTCCAGTGGAAGTAAACCCATTTACTGGATGAACATGTACTACCCATTTGGAGTTCCTAGTGCTGCCCCAGCCAGTGGGTCAACAAAAACAACTACAACTGTGAAGCCGCGACGAAGACGTATTAAATCTACGACAACAAATGCTCCCGAGTGGGAGTATTACGAGGATGATGATGCATCGTCGAAGAAACCGAAGGAATAATAGAAGTTGACTTGGATTAAGCAATTTTTTTTATCTAGTGGATTATTCAGAATGATTATTTATGAAATAATAAAAGTAATTGTAATTGTCGACTTATTGTTACATCATCAACCAACATCAACCTTATATATTGCCTGTAATTGACTAGCATTTTTTACTCAATAACTAAATAAATCGAAGAGGACGATAAAAAAATTTGCAATTCATTTTTCATACCTAATTCATGAGCAATAATATCATGCTCTCTGCTTCTTCTGCACTTTTCCACAAAAGGGATGCTATTTTCTTAAGTATAGTACTCCATATCGTTGCGGTAAACTGGTCTTGCATGCCCCAAAGTTTACTTTCCCCTGGACGGTAAAATATTTTTTTGTACTGGGATGCAAACCAAATATACCAAACCAAAACATTGTTTTTTGAGTATAACATGGATAGATTATGTCTTGACTGAAAAAATAAAACAAGATTTTTGCTACCTGTATAAATTATATGTAAATATAATTATATGTAATAGGATATAATTTCCATGAATTAAAATTAAAAGGTACACATAGCTAAATACTGGATGTAGTAGTATTGACCATTTTGATTGAGTAAGTTCTAAATAGTTTTCTCGTGGCTTTTGTTTGATATAATGAAGATCTTGTTGCACATTAACATCACCTCTCACAAATATTCAAACAATCTAGAGGTTTGCATACGCCTTAATTTTGTCTTGTCTATTTACAGGGAAATGACAAATCTGGTGATGAAGAACTTACCCTGCATTATTTGCAACAAATGGTGTGGGTCGTTATCTCAGCCACTTGCAAATAATGATACAACGACAGGGACCGAATCGCACACGAGATTTTTCCGTTTGCTGGAAAAGTACTTGAGTGACAATGACAACGACAACCGTCTCGGTTCAGAGGCTTTTGAAAATATAACCACCAACGCTACCACGACTTGCTGTTCAGACTGCTCGAGAATTACGGAGTCATTCTGCCAGCTCTACCACGAGCTAGAATATACCAAGCTTCAACTCAACTGGAAAGTCAGAACATTGTCAAATCTCTTGTCTTCTGCCCAAAAGGATAAGCAGTCCAAAATTAAAAGGAACTGGCCGGAATCTAACATGCTGAAAACTGATTGTTTCAGTTTGGACGAGCTGATAGAATTGATTACTGATTTTAAGGGCGAGCTTATAAAGAAGTGTAAGGTTCAACTAAATCATATTTACATAATTTAACATCTAAATTTTAAACAGTTACTTACATTATAGCTGTGTGAATTCCTTATAATTCTTAATCATAGGCATGATGAAACTGGATAAATCCTTTCCCAGATTGGAACTACGAAGATTCAAGCCAACTACTGCAGTTACAAACACCGACAATTCAATTACTACCTATATTATTTCTTGCGAAGTGAAATCAGAACCGGAATTTATCTTTCCATCAGTGGAAAATGAAAAACCATCAAAGAACCATCCAGAAGCGAACTCTGATTTTGGAAGCAATGATGATTATAACGACACGATAGAATCATTCGATGAAGCTTTCGACAATCAAGCCATCTCCATGGACGAATCTAATAAACGACCTAGCAAAGAAAATTGTCCAAGTGAGTTAACTGTCGTCTCTCATCAAAAGAATGAACCAAATGACGAGACAACAGAAATCGGAGCTGGAACTCATTCCAGCCATATTAAAACTGAAAAATCATTTTGCTCAGACGACGAAGAAAATGACACGTTAAATGATTCCTGGGGACCAGATGAAGCGAACGAGAATGCATCATCTTCCTCCCATAGTGAATCCGAGGAAGAAATTCCCGCTGTACTTGGTCCCGTTAAGAAAGTCCCACCACCTGTGATACTTTCTTCGTTCAGCAACAAAATTGAAAAGTCAAAGGATTTCTTTAACCCCGAGTCAGGTCTATACAAGTGTACACGTTGTCCAAAGCAGTTTCCTGCAGCCGACGGAATCCTCCGACATTTTAGGAAATTGCACCTCCACTTAAGATTCCAGTGTCTAGATTGCTCCAAGATATTTACCGAAAGGTCAGCCTACTCCCGGCACCACAAGGATGTCCACCTATTGAAGAAATCATACCAGTGCCCTTCCTGTTCCCAACATTTTGCACGATGTCATCACCTGGCAAAGCATCTGAAGAATCCCAGCAATTGTAAAAAAGGAACTGGCCGGCATATCCGAAAGGATCACACTTGCGAATTTTGTGGAAAGAGATTCTTAGAGTTGCGCTACCTACGCAGACATGAAAATAGATTACATTCCAAGTCTGTTCCACAAATGCCAGGAAAAAATGATGAGAGTTGTTCAAATGCCGATGCTAATGACATTTTAGAAAGGGATGATCACAGCGGGACCGTGCCAAATGTGGTAGTGGAGAACACATCCGGAACTCATTCACCAATACCTGAATCCCAGCTAGGAACTGATAAGCCGATGACAACTGTCCAGAATAGCTTCCCATGTGGTCTTTGTCCTGGTGAGTTTCCCACCGAAAACGAGTTGAATTCTCACTGCCTGCGAGAACACGCTGAACAGGGAACCAAATGCGGTCTCTGCCAAAGAGAATTTCGACAGCGCAGCTCCTACCTCCGCCATTATCGGATTGCTCATTCGGGGGTGGGCAAGCGGTTTTACTGTGACGTTTGCCAACATGGCTTCACACGAATGCAGCATTTAGAGAAACATCGAGAACGCAACAACTGTTCTGGAAATCAGAAGGAGAAATATGACTTCAGAAAGTATTCTTGCACAATTTGTAGGAAACGGTTTTTCCAACTGAATCATTTAAAGCGGCATTTAAGAAAAGTTCATTCACAAAACAAAATTGAAGTGGAACAGACCATTGCAGAGTTACCCCAGAATAGCACAAATTCAATTTCGGAGAAGGATGAACAGCCTAAACAATCTCCGGTGGAGTCATCAATCTCAAAGAAAGTTCAGGAAGCTCATCTCTGCAGCCTATGCGGGAAAGTGTTCCGCAGAAGGGACTTGCTGAATTCCCATATGCAAATTGTCCACTTGAAATCAGCAAGGCGGACTTGTGACCAATGTGGGAAAGTATTCTCATGTTCCGCTAATTTGCGGGCACATGTCAAGCAAATCCATCTAAAACTGCGCAAATTGGTCTGCGAACAGTGCGGAAAGACATTTGCGATCAGTTCCCAATTAAAGAAACATGTCGATATGATGCATTTGCAACTTCGAGTGCATGAGTGTGACGTGTGCGGAAGGATGTTTAAGATGAAGTCGACCATGTTGGATCATCGCAGGAACATTCACATCAACAAGAAATGAAAATAAACTTTCAGTGTCAGTAAATTTAATGAGATGGATAACCTTGTCAATTTTAATATGATTTATAATGGACATAGATCATGAATAAATTATTAGATTATGTAATTAATTAAAATAGTTCTTGAATCGGCTCATCATTAATTTTATTACACGGTGCAACTTCCAGCGCATTTCCAGCAAAGGTTACATTCCGAATCGCTGCTACAGCCGACATATTTATAGTCCTGCGAATATCCTCTGGTCGTGTAGCACCATTCATTATTGAAGGCAGTGGCATCACACCCAGCCCAACAGTGGCCTCTGTGGCAGCCTCCCTTGTAGGCGCAGCCAAAACCTCCTGAAGCTTCTGGTACTGATTGCCTATCCAAAATATCGGAAATGATTGCCCCGCCAAGATCCGCCCCATTACCGGCAGCCCAATTCCCACTTTGACGCTTGATTACACTAGAAAAAGAATCAGAATATTTCCAAATTTACATTCAAAATTTCAAAGTCAGAAATTAATTATGTAGTGATGAGAAAAAACCTTTTTGATTCAATCCCACTCCCAATGGAAAGCAATACGATCAGTAATAGTAAGGCCATAGTTGATGACATGGTTGCTTGATTTGAAAGTTATATGTAAATACATCTACTTTTGACTTGTCGCTATCTCAGTTCCTTTCAACATTACTGACAAAATGTGACACTTTATATAGGGTAGCTTTGCCCATAGAGGAGAATAGTTTCACAGGAAAGAATTATATAACCGCAGCATAACGTAATTGATCTTTAAACATCATCATCGTAATTGGGATTGAAAACTAATTAAAAACACTCCGCGAACCTAATGAAAGATGGATGTGGTTTGATGTTGCATTTATAGGACATTTTCCATTAATTCGCAATGCCCGTAAAAGTAAAAAGGAAATGTTGGTTTTGTAAAAATATGACATGAACCAATGAACCATTTTTGAGTACTGCCGACTGCCGATAGAAAAAATGCCAATCCCACATAATGAATTATTACCATGGTACTGAAATGTAAATACATTTTACTTGACAGCAGGATGAGGATGGGTGGTTTCCGTTCATTTAATTGTTTAGCCACATAATGAGCTTCAAATATGTTTGGAAATCACATTATGGGGTGATAGCAAATGGAAAGTTCACTAATCTGTGGTCATTCACAGCCTAAACGGACACTGATTAGATTTACCCCAACTCACTCCCTGGACAATATTTAAATAAGTTAATTAATACAATAAATAATAGATTTTCCCCATTCTTCCCGCAACTGGCTCACCCTCCTTCATCCAATCTATGAAATGATCTGAATGATGCAACTCATCCAATCCATTAAATTGTACCCTTCGATCCTAGATAGGTTAAGTCATATTAAACTTGAGACGGTTACCATGCCATGTTTTCTTCAAAAAAAATTTATTGGACCATCCCATCTCCATACATGATTAATGAATAGTTTAAATATAATTGAATAGCGGGAAACTTGTTACAGCATACATAATTATAATTACCATTTGAATGTATTTAATTTCTTCTCATGCTCAAACTTCAGTCGTCTTCAACCAAGCTTTGCAAAGCCTTATTTTGCGTAGCATGAAATGCAGGAAAAATATTCTACAGACTTTCGCTTCTTTGTCGAGAGGGAACAAAGAGAAAACTTGAGAAACGGGGTATATTGGGACAAGAGCCACATTCCGCCAAAAAGAATGGGCTCAGATCCCAACTCATTTTGTTGTTGTTGCTGTTCTCTGTTCATTTCACTATCACATTTCACTATTAGCATGACATGATAACAACAACGATTACATAACTGTCGACCTTTAACCAATTAAATTAAAGTGAATTTTGTAATGTAATTGGAATTATTGCAATGCTGCATCCTTGTGTCATCTGCTGCAAATTGGGCTGTGGTGACCCCATCGACCCAACATCAAACCAGGATCCCCTTGCCGATGATGACGACGAGGTCAAGTATGAAGGGCCCACATCACCCCCGGCCAAGTTGAGGACACTCGATCAGTTCTTCACATTCCTGGGAAGATACCTGGACAACAGTCATCTGGGGAAGGAAGTTGGAGGTCAAGAAACCAATTGGCCTCTGCTCGAGAAGGTCATCGACATCATGGACACCAAGGAGGATGATGGTTGGAACAGCTGCGAAAATTGTTCCAAGATTGTGGACACCTTTTGTGAGCTGTACGATCAACTGAAGACCATCCAGCTTCGGCTCAATCATCAAGTTCAAAAGTTGGAGGAGGTCATGGTCACTTCCGGTAAGATGGAGAACAATTCCCAAGAGGTAGATGAATCCTTTGCTGCCATGTCTGATTTCAAACGGGACCTAATGAGAAAATGTAAGTTTTAATTTGGGAGGATACGATAAGTCAAATTGCAAATATAGCAAGTTAAATTTAAATTAAATTACGCGTGGTTTGGTTTTATTGATATACACAGGTCGGCAGAAGTTGAAGGCCTCCCCACCAACTCTGAAACTCATGGACTGTGTTAAAGTCAAATCTGAGCCTGACGAAGACGAACCGATGCCTTCCAAGTTTTTCCATGAAGACAGTTCTTTGCCTCCCGGTAGCCCCGATGATTTGGAAGATGACGACTATGCCCCTTCTCCATCCTCCTCCTCTGAAGATGACGCCAACTCTGAAGATGGTGATGGTACTGCACATTTGTCTTTGAACGAGCACAACCCCCCGATCCCGTTGGAGATGGCCGATGAAGCAACTAGGGAAGCGGAGTCTATCGAAGCCGCCACTACAAACGACCTGTTGGAATCAGGGAGGAAACTGGGTCCAACGGTCCCATGGAAGAGCACCTATAATCCGGACACTCTGAAGCACACCTGCGGTTACTGCCCCAAGGAATTTGTAAGCAGGGACTCCGTTCGTGTCCATTACAGGCGTGCCCACAGTCAGGTCCCGTATAAACATACCCTCAAGTGTGGGACCTGCGGGGAACAGTTCACGCTACGATCTCAGTACAACCGCCATCGCAAACTTTTCCATCCGCCTTGCTCCACCCACAAATGTAATCGATGTGGCGAGACATTCAAGCTGAAACGACTGCTACAGAGACACCAGTTGAAACCCTGTAAATTAGAAGCTGGGGAGGAGGAGGAGGATGAGGATTCCTCGGGAGCCAAACCCGAAGCCATTCCAGAACCTGAGGTCATCATCAACCCCTTAAA
>JAQIXQ010002422.1:0-10704 GCA_034700485.1 Pseudosinella alba | reverse complement strand
TAATGTCATGATAATGTCTGATAATGTCATGATAATGTCATGATAATGTTCTGATAATGTCATGATAATGTCCTGATAATGTCATGAGAATGTCCTGATAATGTCATGATAATGTCCTGATAATGTCCTGATAATAATTGTAGAGGAAATGAGGTTTTTTTTTAGTATTTCAGTAATGGTTTATGTTGACTTGGCCTTCCGGTTTTGGACGGAAAGGGTTATCGTTTCGTTTGTTGAGCTTGAATTAGTATGATTTGATAACTGCTGATTATCCAGGTTAATAATTTCATTGAATCCGTTTCACATTTCCTGGAAGTGAAAAATTGGCATTCATCTGTGGCATTGTTCTGAGGGTCGAGCAGGAGGAAATAACAGGAAATGTCTGAAGTAATGTCAGACTATCAGGTTGATCATTCCGTGCAGTATTCATTTTCAGCTCAAAAGGGAAGAAGCACTTGGAACGAAGCAGTCTCAAATTTCCAGTAAAAAAAGACAATCAGTTAGCACTGGGCTTTCCTCCACTACGTAATCCTACTCGCTGGCGACTTGCAACTAACATGCCTCGATCCGACATGGTGGTAACCCCCCTTCTAAAACTGTCCTGGGATGTGCATCAATCCCTCTTTGGCAAATTTTACTCTTATCCCATGTCAGTAAAAATGACTAAATCCACCATGACTTTCGTAATCGACAGGGATCTCTCTCAACGTAAATATATTCCACTGTACATCTCCCTATTTGGCGTGATAACCATTCTCGAATTTTTCCCATGCCTCATCTGCCCTTTGTTGGACTTTTTTAGAAGGGAGAAAAGATTTGGCGCAGTTATAAACGTATTCTTCATTTACATGGGGACCTGCACCATCCTCCTGCTGGGGAGCACTTGGATATTATGTGTCAAACTTCCTGAAATGGATATTATCTTGAATCAGTTGCTGGAATTGGGGAGGACACATTTCAAACTGTCGCGGCGGAGGAGCAAGACCAAGAGGGTAGTCTCAGAAAAGGATGTGTTCGGAATGTTTATGATGGCAATTAATCTGTCAACAATCTCCATAGTTCCGGGGCTAGCATTCACTGGAATTATTTTGGGAGTGGATCCTTTCGGTGTCCTGCTTGAGCAAATACTTCCCTCACCCTACGAGAGACCCTTTTCCCTAATCGTATCCATTCCCTTGTTGAGATTATTCCTGGGGACTGTTGGCATCTTTGAGTTTTTTCGTTTCTTTACCTTATTGTGCTATGTAATCCTGGCAATTGTACTTACTGCAAATGCATGTCTATCAAAGCTACAAAATGGGTCATTTTCTGAATTTACAAAGCTGAAATTGTACAGTCGCCTTCGTCTCATCTTTAAAATGTGGGACTATGGCTGGAGAAACATTTGTAAGATGCTGTTGACCTGCGGGGACGTGGTTCCTACTGTTCAGGTCTGGCTGATGATTAAAACTTGGGGAAAGGTTCCGATGTGGATGACCGCAATGCTAATTTTACTAATAGTTTTGTTAATCCTGATTTGTATCGCCACACTCCCAATGGCTGCAAAGATTTGCGTGGAAAGTGAAATGTTTGTGGATGGGATGAGGAAACGCTTCTTCACGTATAACCGTTCGAGCTCGAAATACTATTACAGGACTTGTTGGCAGAGCCAGTCCTTGCTACCGATACGGTTTGGAACCCATTTTGTGTTTGGGAAGGACACGCCCAGAAATTACATGTCGGATATGTTGCTAATTATCGTAAATGCTTTGCTGATGGTGGACCTGTAAAAAATGCGAGACTGTGACCGTCATACGTGTCTAGTGGTTTACTTGGAACTTGGAACGAATTTCGTCATGCGTAGAAGAATATGTTTGTACATTGTACTGCAAGCATACTCCAGTTATGTTTACCTCAACTTTTTTCTGGTTTCGTTGCAGCTATTTTGGAATAGTTGTAATTTAATGTTTGAATACAAAGATTACTTCTAACGGTTTAAAAACCAATTAGTAAGAACTGTTCTGGAACGGAGTAAAAATAATTCTTAAAATTTTTTGAACTTATAGATAAGATTAAAATAAATCATTGTTTTTGTTGGCCTAAATTATACAGTCCAATAGAATGAACCAGTAGCAATGCCATTTTTTTAAATTTGGTATTTTTGTGTTGAATGAAAATATGGTAAATGTATGTCTACCCTTTACAATTACGGGATTCAACAATATTTCACCGAAGAAAAGTTGCAGCCGATCGCAGAATTTGAAAGCCGAAAGAAAAGGGGTATTTCGAGACACACTTTCGGGACATTTTCGGGAAATTTTTAGCAAAACAAAAACGGGAATTTGAGGATTTTCGGCAAAAATTTAAATTTATGAAGGAAAATGAGAGGAAAATGGGTGTTCCCGGAAGCAAATTTTTGCGATATGTCCTTTTTACTTCACTTCGCTGGAAATATTTGGGGAGTCGGGCCGCATTTTCTGAAATGGAAAGACATTCCAAGCCTAAAATGAAACAAAATTAATGGGCAATGTACAAATGTACAAAATAATTTATCCATAGATAAATACACACCCTGCATGTAACTACACACCCACAATTATATTACATCAACCAGTATTTTAAGAAGTACTTTCGTACGATATGTGCTCAACCCGTCTTCCCCTCCCCTAGCAATTTTCAGTAATCAATCATTTATATTTCATTGGTTAGAGTTAGAATGAAATGCAAACATGCGTCATGAGCCGAGTAATCATTAGTAAGGCCATTAGGGTATTGAATTTGAAGCATACAACAAAACCTTTATGAACTACAACTTGGATTCATTGATCAGGGCCATTTCCTGTGATCCACGTGGGTTGCTGTAAGTAATCAATTCCCTTTGTATGCAACCAGGTCCTGTTTCGGCCATTGATAATTGCCTATCCTATCACGATTATATAGAATATGATCAAAACACTTTTGTCAAGCGTTTGCTTATGCTGTGCATGTTCGCTAATTTGCAAAATTGAGCCACATATACCCTTCATGAATTGTTTAACCTTGAATACTTGTGAAACGGTATAAATATTACACAAGCCTCATGTAGATTTCAGACTGCCGTCGTTGATATAGAATGAGAGGGGATAGGAGGATGGGTGAATTATATTTATCACTCGTTTCATCTAAAAGTCATTCAACATTTATTGTTTTGATTCTAAACATATTGTATCAGCCAACCAATTCATTACCATTTACCACTAATTTGGACTGTATAGTTCACACAATTCTTCCAAACATTACAGCGGGGCAAGACATATTGGACGAGCAACAAGGTGAAGTGACATTCGTCAGAACAATCGAAAGAGTGGATATCCTCAATGGCCAAATAGACCTCGAGTTTCTTAATGACGATGGAGTACAGCCCCTCCGAACACGCTCAAAATATTTTCGCCAGGTCGGTAAATTCCGATACCATTGCCAAATATTTGATCTGTGGACGACCACCTTTGAAGAAACTGTTCAGTCTATACAGCAATCCGGATTTGGAACATCGGATGATGTCATATTTCTCATTTCAGTAGATAAAGTTGGAACAGATAACCATCTCATCTCCCAATTCAGCATTGATCTGTTTGACTTGGGAGAGGACTCGGAACCATTCCATGCCACAGTCTTATTTTATGACAAGGTCAACAACATTGGGGCATTATGCTACTTCTGTGTAGGAAACCCATCCTCAAAGCTACAGTTGTACACTGGAAGTAGCGATATCCAACCGCAAATATTGAAGCAGTTTTCGGATAAGCTGAACAGCAACGGGTATGGGCAAAGAGCAATTTTGCATTCCGGAATGATCGACATCTACCACGACTGCTTTATCACGGATCTAGACATTTCGCTCAAAGGATGGTTACGGAACATGCGATACTGCTTCGGTATCGGCACAGAGGCCACGATGTTCTCGTTGCTTCAGGGAATTTTAAACGTGACAATCGTAAAAGCAAGGGATCTCCATGGTGGGGAAGAAATCAGGTTGAGGTGGTCCCTCAACATTGCCATCCTGGAAGGACCTTCGATGCACCCACGGAACCACTACTCCTTAACGAGGGGCTCAGTCTCAATTTTCGGGGAGCACAAGTATCAAGCAGTGTCCTGCTTGGAGTTATCCACCATGACGGACTTGGACTACTCCATGAATGCCATCATAAATTACCCAATATTGGGTGGAACCTTCGCCATATGTCTGGGATATGCCTTGGTCACTCAAAATATTAAATTTGGGCTGGACCTCCTCCTCCCAATATTTGGGGTGGCGTTGAGGATGGACCATCCAAGGAAGTTTCTTGGGTTCTTCCTCATTTGGATCACCCTCCTCTCATATGCTTATCAATCATATGTGTTCACAGAAGGCATTAGGATCACCAGCTATCCATCAACTGCCAAGTTGCTTCTGAAATATAATTACCGAATTTACATGCTGGCCAAAGAGGTTCATCAAATCCCAGGTCTCCCACGGAGCTTCTACAACTCAATTTCTCCATTCTACAGACGAATTCTGAATGACTATTTTGGCCAGCGGGATCCCGTCCAGTTCATCTATATCAATGGGAAATACATCCATGGCAACTTTGCAGCCTATGTCCCAGAAATATCAAAGGAAAAGTTGATCATCCTCCACGGCGTCACATATGAGTTCATGCATATATCTGGGAGTGGGCTGATGACCTTCAGGAAATCCCACATTTGCAGAATGTTTGATTTGATGGAAGAAATGGGTCTTCCCTCCTTCATCCCTAGGGACATCCGGATTTGGTCATATATGTCAAAGAGAGCCACAACTCTTAACATGCTTGTTTGGGTTGGTGATTTTGATCACCATCGGATTAGCCAGTTTTGTTCATTATTGCTTCATTCGAAGGCATACAGAATATCGGAATGTGAAGGAACTAGATAATGAAGATCACTTGCAACTACCAACTTCAGCTTCTAGACTGCATTCCATTCATGCATAAGATCTTGGATAGTTAGTGCCATACATACGAGTAGCATAAATATATATGTTTAGCCACGCAGCCGAGAAGTCACCCAAGATTTTTACAAATTCACCGTTAATAAAGCATTTATAATGATCAGCAGCAGATCCGACATGTAATTCTTCGGCGTGTCCTTCCCAAACACAAAATGAGTTCCAAACCGGATAGGAAGCAACTGCTGTCCTAACCAACAAGTCCTGTAATAGTAGTTCGCACTAGCACGATTATACGTGAAGAAGCGCTTCCTCGTCCCATCCACAAACAGTCCGCTATCCACACAAATCTTCGCCGTCAACGGAAGCAGAACAATGCAAAGCAGGATCAACAAAAGCGTCGTTAAACAAGTCAATGCAGACGCCAACACTGGAATCTCCCCCCATGTTTTAATTGTCAGCCAAACCAGTAACGTAACAGCTATGTCGTTTGCGCTTAGCATCAACGCGCAAATATTCCTCATCCCGTAATCTAACATTTTAAAGATGAGCCGAAGTCGCGAATAAAGTTTTAGTTTTGCAAATTCCGAAAAATGCCCATCCTTCAACTTTGCTAAACATGCGTTGACAGTAAGTAGATTTGCCAGCATTGCATAACACAATAAGCTAAACCAGAGGAAAAACTCAAACGCACCAACGGTCCCCACGAATAACCTCAATAAGGGAATGGATATGATGAGGGACAAGGGTCTCTCGTAGGGAGATGGGAGAATTTGCTCAAACAGGACGCCAAGTGGATCCACTCCCAAAATAATTGCAAAGAATGGCAGCCCCGGAATTAAGAACAATCCTGCTAGATGCAATATCATCATAAACATTCCAAACATATCAATTTCTTGGACGGCTGTCGCCCTCGCCCTCCGCGAAAGTTTGAAATGTGTCCGTCCTAGTACTAGCAACTGATTTGTCATGATGTCCAGTTCAGGAACTTTGACACAGAGTAGCCAGGTGATCCCAAGTAGGACGGTGGCGCAGGTTATTATGTAAATACAGACCACGTTTATAAATGCACCGAAGCTAGTCTCCGTACTATAAAAGTTCAACAAGGGGACGAGAAGGCAAGGGAATAATCCGAGAATGGAAATAATAGCCAATAGAGCGATGTACAGTGGAATATATTTCAGTTGGATGAGATTCCTGTCGACTGCTAAAGTTATGGTTGAGTTGGTAATTTTTATTGACATGGGATGGGGATAGAGTTTGCCAACCAGAGATTGGTTCAGATCCCAGGACAGTTTTAGGAGGGGGGTTACGACAAAATCGGATCTGGGCATGTCGATAATGTAAGTCTCCAGTGAGATGGATTATGTACCGTAGGTCTGATGGGAATCTCAGAGTTTTTCAGGTAATTTAATAAGTTTGATGCATTCCCATGTTTCCGCTTGTTTGACTAAACGATGAATATTGGATGCGTAGATACTTGGAATCATGTTCATTAATTCATACATGCTCTAGTGTTTCCCGTAGCCTCACCTTCAAAATAATGCCGAACCTTGTGGAACAGTTTTCATATCCAGGAAATGGGAACCGATAACCAATTATAGGTTATCAAGGTTAACTTAACTATAGTTTATTGAAGTACATTTACATAATCATTCATTTCCTGCTTCCTGGACGCGAAAAATTGGCAAGCGGCTTTTGCATAAGTTTTCCGGGTGGAAATGGGCAGGGGAAATGACAGATAAACGCCCGGACAACAAGGTTGATCCATTTTGACAGTTATTGTTGTCCACACAAAAACGCTGCAACATTTTGAACGGAGCAATCTTTAAATTTCGAGTGAAAATTTGGAAAAAAATACAATCCAACTCAACTAGCAGTGGCTATAACTAACCGCCCCATTTAACTAATCAATCCAACTCACTGGCGACTAGCACTAACATGTCTCGATCCGACATGATCGTAACCCCCCTTCTAAAACTCTCCTGGGATTTGCATCAATCCTTCTTTGGCAAATTTTACTCATATCCAATGTCAGTAAAAATGACTAAATCCACCATGACTTTCGTAATCGACAGGGATCTCTTCCAACGAAAATATATTCCACTGTACATCTCCCTATTTGGTGTGATAACAATTCTCGAATTTTTCCCATGCCTCATCTTCCTTTCCATGGACCTTTTTAGTAAGGAGAATAGATTGGGTGCAGTTCTAAACGTGTTCTTTATTTACATGGCGACATGCACCCTCCTCCTGCTGGGGAGCACCTGGATACTATGTGTCAAACTTCCTGAAATGGACATTATCTTGAATCAGTTGCTGGAATTGGGGAGGGTACATTTCAAACTGTCGCAGAGGAGCAAGACGAACAGGGTAGTCTTAGAAAAGTATATGATCGGAATGTTTATGATGGCAATTAATCTGTCAACATTTTCCTTGGTCCCGGGGCTGCCATTAATTGCTATTATTTTGGGAGTGGATCCCTTCGGTTTCCTCCTGGACCAAATACTTCCCTCACCTTACAAAAGACCCTTGTCCCTCATCATATCCATTCCCTTGTTGCGGTTATTCCTTGCGACTGTTGGCGTCTTTGAGTTTTTTCGTTTCTTTATCTTTTTGTGCTATGTAATCCTTGCAATTGTGCTTACTGTAAATGCATGTCTAGCAAAGTTGCAGAATGGGTCATTTTCTGAATTTACAAAGCTGAAGTTGTACAGTCGCCTTCGTCTCATTTTTAAAGTGTCGGCCTATGGCGTGAGAAACATTTGCAAGATGCTGCTGATCACCGGGGACGTGGTTCCTACTGTTCAGGTCTGGCTGATGATTAAAACTTGGGGAAAGGTTCCGATATGGATGACCGCAATGCTAATTTTCCTAATAGTTTTGTTAATCCTGATTTGCCTCGTCACGCTCCCAATGGCTGCGAGGATTTGCGTGGAAAGTGAAATGTTTGTGGATGGGATGGGGAAACGGTTCTTCACGTACAACCGTTCTAGCTCTAAATACTATTACAGGACTTGTTGGAAAGGGCAGCAGTTATTACCCATTCGGTTTGGAACTCATTTTGTGTTTGGGAAGGACACGGCAAAGAATTACATGTCGGATATGTTGCTAATTATCGTAAATGCTTTGCTGATGGTGGACCTGTAAAATATGCGAGGTTGTGATCGACATATGTCATCTAATAATGTCATCATGTCTCAATTCATTCATCCTCAATCCCAACTGTCATTCACAAAACGGAAACATCTTGATGAATTAGTTATCGTAAAATAACGGATTCTTCCTGCTCCTGCTCAAGAATATCAAACAATATGGATTTGAGAAAAATAGGCATCATGGCTATTTATTTTCTTACGTTCCTTTGTTATCTTGTTGAGGTGATTTGTCCTACTCAAACTGATGATGGATGCAATGCTAAAAAAAAGCTTAACTTTTAGTTAACCTTAAGTTTCTAGTTATCTTAAATTGAGTAAAGAACAAGCACACAATTTTATTAAGATTTTTGTCTCACTCGATTTATTGAATTAGTTTAAGAAAATACCTCTTCTCTCTCATCGTCAGCTCGATTTCATAAAAGTTACAATTAAGGACACCCCGCGACACTACACGTCGGATGCTCATATACAATACATCACCATTGGGGATCATATTCAATACAGTGATAATGATTAATGTGTAATCTGTAATGCTGTAATAATATTGTTTTATTTTATAGTTCAAAACTCGCATACAGTTTCTAATATTTAACTTTCAATTCACTGTTCATATTATGAATTAAATTAATAAATTAACAATTCCTCCACTGCACTTAATTGTACTTATTTGACTAGTTGACCTTTTATATATTATATTCGGCTGCTTTGCATGAAGGTTGGCAGAAATGATTCGTATGTAATAAATGACGTGATTAAATATACTTTAATGTTCTCGTGTCCTTCCAGTTGCGGATGGGAAGAAGGATACAATTCTGCTCCGAGTTCCTGTAGGAGGTCTCCAATGCTAAATTCATATGGCGACATAGACCTTAATCAAAACGCTTTTATTCAATTCAAACAATTAAGAAAAGAAGCATTCAATTTGCTAATGAACATGTGTTTGTAAAGGTATGAAAGTGCGCAGTCATTTCCGGTTCTCATATTAAAATAGAACCATACCCTTGCCCAGTTTGGGTCCACCTCATTCACCCAACATATTTACAAATTCACCGCCAACAAGGCATTTATGATTATCAGCAACAGATCGGACATGTAATTCTTCGGCGTGTCCTTCCCAAACACAAAATGAGCTCCAAACCGGATAGGAAGCAACTGCTGTCCTAACCAGCAAGTCCTGTAATAGTAGTTCGCACTAGCACGATTATACGTGAAGAAGCGCTTCCTCATCAAATCCACAAACAGTCCGCTATCCACACAAATCAGAACAATGCAGAGTAGGATTAACAAAAGAGTCGTTAAACAAGTCAATGCGGAAGCCAACACTGGAATCTCCCCCCATGTTTTAATTGTCAGCCAAACCAGTAACGTAACAGCTATGTCGTTTGCGCTTAGCATCAACGCGCAAAGATTCCTCATCCCGTAGTCCATCATTTTAAAGATGAGACGCAGTCGACAGTACAATTTTAGTTTTGTAAGTTCAGCAAAATGCCAATCCCGCAACTTGGCTAAACATGCGTTAACAGTAAGTAGATTTGCCAGCATTGCATAACACAAAAAGCTAAACCAGCGGAAAAACTCAAACGTACCAACGGTCCCCACGAATAACCTCAACAAGGGAAGGGATATGATGAGGGACAATGGCCCATCATATGGAGAGGGAAGTATTTGCTCAAGCAGGACACCGGGTGGGTCCACTCCCAAAATAATTGCAAAGAATGGTAGCCCCGGAAATACGAAAAATGCTGCTAGATGCAATATCATCATCAACATTCCAAACATATCAATTTCTTGAACAGATTTGCCCCGTCTCTTCCGAGAAAGTTTGAAATGTGTCCGTCCTTGCTCTAGCAACTGATTTGTCAGGATATCGAGTTCAGGAACTTTGACACAGAGTATCCAGGTGATCCCAAGTAGGATGATGGCGCAGGTAATTATGTAAATACAGACCACGTTTATCAATGCAACGAAGCTAGTCTCCGTACTATAGAAGTCCAACAAGGGGACGAGAAGACATGGGAATAATCCGAGAATGGAAATTATAGCCAATAGAGCAATGTACAGTGGAATATATTTCATTTGGATGAGATTCCTGTCGATTGCTAAAGTTAAGGTGGACTTTGTAATTTTTATTGACATGGGACGGGGATGAAGTTTGCGGAGGAGAGATTGGTTCAGATCCCAGGACAGTTTTAGGAGGGGGGTTACGACAAAGTCGGATCTAGGCATGTTGATAATGTAAGTCTCCAGTGAGATGGATATTATAACGTAGGTGTGATGGAAATGTCTTGGATTCTTGCAGGTAATTTAATAAGTTGTATGCATTCCCATTTTTCCACTTGCAATCTGAGCATTAGTACTTACATACTCTAGTATTTTCCGTAGCCCAACCTACAAAACAATGCCAATTCGGGCGGAACAGCTTTCACATCCAGGAAATGGAAGCCGATAACTAGTGACTGAGCAACCTTTTGGAAATTTATAATTATAGTTTAATGACGACTGTATCGTATTCCAGTGCAGGATGTCGCTCTCTTCCTTCCAGTTATGCATGGAAATGTTTTCTGTTTTGCCCCTACTTCCTGTAGGAGGTCTCCGATACCAAATTTGAATGCATATGTTAAG
>JAQIXQ010002421.1:0-10706 GCA_034700485.1 Pseudosinella alba | reverse complement strand
TTTTTGTTATTGTGGTTTTGTCCAGCAGCGCCAGCGATATGAGCTCCCATTGAGCCCCCAACGATGGTCATATCTTTCATGGGGATCCCTTTTGTCTCCTCCACGTATTCCAAGAACTCTCCCAGCCGCTTCCCAACCCGCTCCACATTCCCAAGAACCTTCAGGTAAGCAGCACCAAGCAAGACCGGGTTTGCAACCCCGTTGTAGCCAATCCGTTGTCTGGAACCGGATAACTCGGACCAATCCAAAACGACCAGGTTCTCTGCTCCAGCCTCAATGTAGCCTGTAAAAATGAGACATGCATAAATGAAACAATATTGACTAGTGATTAATTTATGAGTGGACACAATTAAGCCATGTCATACTTTCTCTGAGGAGGGATGTCAAGGGACTTGTCGTATTGGACAAGAACCCGTCGATGGTCACAACCAGAGAACGACTTGACTGGATGTTTGACGATTGAAGGCTATTTGCGTCCTTCATGTCGATTGAGACGTAATCGTCCAAAGTTCTAGAAAAAATGAAAAGATACAAAGTATTATTTTTTTCTTCCAACTTCCAAGCTATAAATTACAACGGATGAGGACTCACTCATAGTAGATGAATCTGAGGTCATCCGTATTCGTTGAGATTTGGTCTTCCAGCTGCCCGGATCCCGCTCCCAAGAGGGCCACTAAGGTGAAGAGCAACGCTGATTTGTACATTGTGAAATAAAAGTTAGCCACAATGCCTGGATTGATCTGTACAAAAAATGAGAAACTTTTTACTGCAGAAGCTACCGAGACAATCTTGACACTATTGAGCCATTTCGAAAACCGGCATCTTTATATACTAATGCATCTTCATGGTAATCCTGACATGAGCTAACTGAGAAAATGACTAGGTTATACAACATCATTTAAAATTTAAATCTTACTTAAAATTTAATCCTTAACAGAGTAACTTTGTTGACAAGATCAAAAGCATGACCTTGATTAAAATGGTTTTCAATGGATGGTTTATTTTGAAAGTTAAACCGGCCCATCGGCCCACGTGCCCAATCCATTATTGTCTCTACCGTCTGCAAATGTCTGAATATATTAAACTGAAAGCTGACTTTGAAAATGGAATAAAATCGTCCCAGAGGAGGATTGACTGCTGACTTGACAATGAAGAGTTTGACAGCGGTTTGTGTAGCAAAATAACATTTCTATTGATTAAAATAATTTGCGACGCAGCATTTCAATCATCAATAGTATCAATCTCTGCAAAGTGGTTTTTATGACATTTAAAAATGCTGGATATTAATTGGACTGACAAGGAGCAATATTTAGTATAAAAAAATGGAATGACAATACTATTATCACTATCATTAGCAAAATCAAAAGAATTTAATTTAAGTTATTCCAAGCTCTATTTTAAAACGGGTCCAATTTCACGTTCAAATAAATATTAACTTAACTCAGATATGCCAGTGTCAAGTCAATCACAATTCTGAAACTGAAATCTTAATTTGAGTTATTGACTGGTTGATAGACTATTATTTTATTTGAACTAAAATTGGTATCAACCAGATTCTGCTGTTGCATAATTTTTAGCCTGCATTTATTTTATTGAAATGCTGAGCTAATAGATAATATTGAACGCTTCCACTCATATCCATTCCATTTACAATTCTTGCTGTAGGATGCATTAATAATGTTCAGCGTTTTTAAGGTCGGGTTAGAACTAAACAGTTAGCAAAATTCAAAACTCAGCGCATGTCGCGTACACTTATGTGAAATAATAGCATATTCAGAAATTACGATTGTATGTACGATACGCAAATGCCGATACGCAAATGAGCATTTTTTTGCCAGAGTCCCTGCCCCATGTTTTTGCTGCCAATACGCAAATGAAATTTCCCATCAAAAAGCCACATTTTACAGTTAGAGAGAATTTAAAAATTCTCAGTACAAGACTTGTAGCCGTTTTGCGCTAACTATTGCTTGATCTAACCTTTTCGGAACCCACTGACAAACTTTCTCCCATTCTCTTAAGATGAAAACAGAGGTTTTGAGGAGAAATCTCATTTGCGTATTGGCAGCAAAAACTGAAAGCCGGGACTTTGAAAAAAAATGCTCATTGACTGTACATTTGCATTTGCAGAAATTTTGAGCACAGCCGCAACTTATACTCAAACACTGGCTTGTTGTGTTATAGGGCTTGAGTTGACCTTGAATTTGAGGTCGATACCAATCGATGGCAACCGCGGTGGTCATTTCGGTCGATATCTTGGTCAGCCTGGTTACGTTTTATCTCGTCATTACCCACACGGTCCTGTGGGACCTATTCCATTCCTCCAGAGCTGATGGAGTCCATTAAGCGCTGCTAAATCAAAACAAAACTATTTGGAAGGATTGAAGTGCCAAAGGTGACAGGAATGTCACAGGTCTACTGAAGTCCTCCTGAATGAAAGTTTTGCAAACTTGATCGTCTCATCGCATTACCCCATATTCTTAATTTCATGCGTGACGGCAATCGAAAAAGCGTATATATGATACTGATGATCTTCCAGCAAGTTTGATACTTTCCTTATAACTAAAGAGATTGGCAAAGGCATTTCCAACTCAATTTCCATGTAAATTCATTTGCACAATGTAATAAGTACAAAGTGCAAATCATATAAAACATAACTGGGATGACAAATTCTTGTGGTAAGGGGCTATTCATTAATGACGTCACTCAAAAAATCGCCTCTTGACCCCCTCCCTCCCCCTTCCGTCACTCTCTTATACATTATAGGATACCCTATCCTATAATGTATTCGTCACTTTGGAATGGGACCCCCTCCCTCCCCCTCAAAGTGATGTCATTAATGAATAGCGCCTAATAGAACTGACATTGTCAATTTATGCAAGGATATTACATGCAATTTGCCGAGAAAGAAAGAAATTGAGACGAGACAAGCAGAACTACTCATGACGTGCTGTGCTGTCATGATCCACGATTTTTACTAGAACAAAACGTTTATGGCTAAAAAAAAAATAAGAAAGAGCTTATGTAGTAACTTTATACCTGATTGCCCACCAGAAGGGAAGAATATCTAAGCTTTATTGTAAAATACTGAGATTGATAAAGTACACTCCATCTCATTCTAAATCCAACAAGCTTTTTATACAGTGAACATATCACGAAACGTATCAGATCCTTCTGGCTTCTGGACTACATAGCAAAATATGTGCAACAAATGCGAAATTCCAGTACAAAGGGCAAAATAAGCAAATCATATCATTCATGTGCAATTCTGAAGCTGATGTTGTGGCATTATCAATTATGTATACACTTTTACGCTCCATATAAAATAGAATAAAATATTAAGAATATGCGAAACAAGGTGTGGTCCTCGGTCCTCAGTCTTGGCAATGAAAATGAATATATTTCCTTATGGAGTCTCCTTCTGTTCATCCTAATTCAAGTTAATATCAACTGGAGAAAAAATATAAATTTTACTTCAGGATTCCTACTTTCCTCTCACTTTTACAACAAACACCTTGGCCGACACTTTTGGCAGTTATTTATGAAATAAAATATTTGTCCGTTTGCCAGTTTTTTTTTAAATTGAGAATTCTATTGACGGAGGGAGAGGTACAAGCAAGTATAAATACTGCCAATTCTATACTTCCATTGGAAATAAAATTGGAGTTTTATGAAATCAACAGCATAATTGTCATAGTTGATTGTGCTTAGCTAAAATAATTGAAATTGGATTTTTAAAGGACACTTTGTTTCTAAGATGTCGGCCTGTGAAAGTACAGATGCCAAACTAGAACGACTGGAGCAAAGGATGGCTGAGTTGGAATTGGAAGTGTCCAATCTAAAAAGAGAGGTAATTATTGGCACAGTTGCCACACGCACTAATGATAAGCTGCAGATGTTGTACAAATAAGTAGTGTAACAGTATTATTATGAGAGCACACATCAATGTCAGAATCAATTATGTTATAATAACTATTTCAGGACCAGCGGAGCCAAGCTGCAGCTCCGGCGCCATTCTCTGAAGCTGAAGGATGGAGACAATCCGGGAAAATTAAAATAAAGGTTTGCTCGACTGACATATTTACGATGTTTTTGACTTATTTAGATGTTACCAATTTCATAAATCATTTACAATTAGGTAGCATTCATGGATGACGTCCGCCTTCTGACGATCAATGCAAGGGCTACGGTTAAGAGAATAAGTTCACTGATAGAGGAGACATTTGATCTTGAGGAGTATTTGAACTACGATTACGAATTAGTCATCCAGTATAGAGATGCAGGTATAAAGAAATATTTAAAGATGCAAAATAACTGAATATAAAATGTCATGTAAAGTTCAAGATTACTTTCATTTCTAAAATATGGAATTTCTTCTCTTTTTTTAATCTCTAGACGGCGATTTAATGACCCTGACCAGCAAGGCCGACCTGGATCATGCTATGGAGGTCAGCCCCATTCCAAAACTTATGATTTCAAGGAAGAAATTGTAGGAACGAGGGGGTGTGAAAAATAAGAGCTGAATTTTATTAGAAATGGAGACATGACACATCTGCTAACTAACTAAGTTTTAAAAAAGTAGGAAAGAGAAAGCTCTGTCAGACGGGATAGCAGTGAACATGAAAAACTGTATTTAGATATTATTCTCATGATGATGTCACAATTACGAATAGTTTGTAATTATTGCTACCAATGTGAATGGAGAAAATAAAGGTATGATGTATTGATGTTTTTATGATACCGGACTATGACCGCATATTTATTGTTACTCATTGACATAATGACTTATTTTGAGAATTACTGCATAAAATACTTGTTTCATTAACAATTGTAAATGAAAGAGTCTACTTGAAATGACTTTTCCTAAAAACAATTATTTTCTGCAATTTAAAAGTGTGAGGAGCATGTACACAATTTTAACAGCTACGTGGATTCCAAGCAATGCAATTAGATAATGAAAGATAAAGCAGGTCATACAACACTTATGGAAATACTGACGGTGATATTTCACCACCTGAGATGTTTGAGAACGAAAAAGACGCGAAAGAAAAAAAATTATAATTTTTAATGTAATTTGGAGGAGGATAAATATAATATAGAAAAGGTGAACTTGTAGTAAGTCCTTGTTGAGTTGATTTTTTTCTCACTCCTCAACCTTGTCTACAGAGATATGCAGATAGTTTATTTCAATGAACTGGTCACGTTAAGGAGTGAAAAAAAAACAACAGAATAATGAATCAGAAACATTCAGTCATTTAAAAAACATATACTAATCATAGTGCATAATAATAAAATTATAAGAGTTCATGGCTTATCACAGGAAATAATATCTGGTAACTAGACTAACAGCATAAACTCCTCATCATTATCATGTTGTCATGGTTGATAACTTTTGCCGGGACAAAAGGTTTTGGCAGAAATAGTATAAAATTCAAATAAAAGCATGCTTTATATTGTGATCCAGCAAGTTGGACTAAGCGTAAGCGTAAAAATGCTTACATTGACAAAAATCCAGATCCACTCACATCTCACCCTGAATACAAGAAGCTGTTCCTACACAGCATTGAACGAAGCACTACAGCTTCCGGCTCCTGGAGGCTACGTGACAAAAAAAAATGCAACTTAAGCTAAATTCTTTCCAATACCTAAAAACTGCTACGATGAAAGGAGTACAAAGTGCAAAGCGAGACAGCAACCAGTCATATAAAATAATTCTGATGTTGTAGCATTAGCGAATAAACTCTGCTGGATATGATAGAACTGAAATAGGAAAGTTATATAAGGATAATATGTATAGTAAATACAGTTTGGCGAGCAAGACAAGTAAAAGATGCAGCGTAAGGATTTGTCTCCTAGTCTACCCGTTTTGAGTTTTTCCATCCAGTTCTGCTTGTGAAGATATATGTTATACTAATACTTACATCGCAGATAATTTGCGTTGTCATTGTCATCTGGCCTGCATTTCATGTGTCATATTCTTAAAGCATCCATTCATAGAAAAAAAAGTTCCAGTCTGGAAAGACAGACATCGGAGTAGTGCTTTGATGTGCAATAGTAAAGGTTGCAATATTGCAAAAGATTGGAACAGCAGGAAAATTATGAATATATTAGACTAGACACATTACAATTACAAGCTCGAAACTTTTCCCAGAAATTCTAGGATTATTAAGCCATCCTCTTTGAATCCTAAAAATCCCTTCATACAGTACCGGACGTTGAACAAACATTAAAATATTAAATCCAGATTAGATGAATCGTTAATATGAAATCGGTTAATTGTGGTGTTATGTAAATGACAAAGACCCAAAATTATGAAAATGATCATGATAATTATGCATTTATACATTTTATAGCTGGATTAATTAGCTCTCAAGATGTCGGCTAACGGAAGTTCACCCGCTAAGCTAGAACTGATGGAGGAGAGGATGGCCGCACTGGAATTAGAAGTAAATCAACTTAAAATGGTAAATTACATTTCCATGTAAATTATTTCTACCCTCTCGTCAGTGTTGTTATTTGCTACATATTGCATTCCAACTTTAAACTGATGTAGGCTAATGATGTTTTATGTTCATTAGAGTCAAGAGAAGTCTCTCTTAAGTGGAAAGACAAATGCTGACTCTGCGGCGACACCGCCGGTACTGCTTTCAGAAAAATCGATGAGATCTGGAAATTTATTTATAAAGGTTTGCTCTATTTACAATGTGCAAATCAATTATAACTTGATATTGATGAATTAATCTTTATCGATCTATTCACTTCTTGATTACTTGCATAATTATGAATAGGCTGCGTTTGGGGATGAAATTCTTCGCCTGAAGATTCCACACAATATGATGTATAACGCACTAATTGATCTAGTGAAGGAATCATTTCGTGACTGCCACTTGAGCAGTCAACGTTTCCGTATCAAGTGTATGGATAAAGGTAACCGATAAACTAATCAGAAGCAACAATTCTCAGCATATTTAATTAACAATTCAACTACAAGAAGTATTTTATTGTTTTCCTTAGACGGGGATTTAGTGACAGTCAGGAACGACGATGACCTGTCACATTTCATATGCCTGGATCCAATTCCAAGGATTACGATTTTAATCCAGAAATAAAATCATGAAATTCTAAAATACAAAATTCTGGCAATTACTGCAAACATATAATTCCAACACTTGTATAGAAGACTTAAGATTAGTTACATTTTACATTACATTTACAAAAGATGTTGAACATGCAGCATGGCACTGAAGTTGGAAGGAGAAAAAAAATATTAAATTAAGTTGTTAATTTAATTGTGCTGATTTATTCATAATGTAAATGAATATGCCAGTAGTAACGTTGGAAAATTATTTGGAGATTATATTCGTCCCGTATATGCATTTTGCTTCTGCTTTGATAATTAGTTTTGTTGAACGACTGAGAAGGTATGAAAAAACAGGGATCCCGTTGGAAGCAAAATTGCGTAGTTCATGAAAGTACAAATGACGTAACGCTAATTGTCTTGTCATCTGTATTTAATTTACGTTGCAGAATTAAGCGCTACGTATATATGACTACTGTTGAGAATATGGGGACCGATGACAAACTAGTGGGTCAGCAGAGGTGAAATTATAAGGTTAATAGTACTGACAATTTTCCAAAAATAAAAAAATCATTTATGTATTTACTTTAATCATATTAACATTTAATGCGAGAGATACAAATTATTTTAAACTTTATTATCGGTCTGAAACACTTGTCGAATTTAATTTTAAATATTACACTTTACATAAGGATATGAAAATATGGTAATGTAAATGTATAAAATATAATTGTGGTCAGAATACGACTCTCTGGAGCAACTATAAATATCTCTATCCATCGTCAGCATCATCCTCGTCATGGAAGTCTTCATAGCTTTGAAAATTTAGTTGTGGCCCCACTTCAGCATAACCAAAGCCAAGGGGATCACCCACCAGCTCCTTGTCTGGCAATGGACCAATAATGGTAACTTTACCAGGTTGACAAGGACAACTGCGCTGATGTAAGAAAAACTGCTTCTCCTTCCAAAATATTTCTCCGCAAGGGTGACACTTGAAGCTGGAAACAGTTTGGGGTGTATGAACACTTCGGCGGTGACTCATGTAAAGATCCCATCGGGGGAAGTCGAGAGGGCACAAAGGGCACTTGTGCCTGATATTCAGGTTCAGGTGAACATTTCGGTAGTGGGTGAAGGAGGATTGATGGGTTTTGAATTCTTGGGGACAGAGGTTACATTTGTGTTGACCTGTGAGATGATTGTAGGTAGAGGTGGGTGTCGTTGGTGGCCCCATGATGTTGTCCTCCCGTCGTATTTTTGGACTGGGTCCATCCCCTCCGGGATCTTGGCTGTTGGTGGACGGTCTCTTGACTACCTCCACATTTTGTCGGGATATCAATTTGACATTTGACCCACCCGTGCCCTTCCCCATCAACTCATTACTATAATGAACTGTGTACAAATGGGTTGAGAGGTCGCCCACCTTGACATGACAAATGTCGCATTCCACTCCCACTGTCAGCAAATCGGATAAATTACATTCCGACATGGGCCGATGCGATTGAGGTATTGGAACTAGTGACATGTCTGGTAACTGTATTGATTTCGCCCTGCCATTATCATTACCGCTGATTATTTCTTCCAAAGACTCTGATCTCTCCACAGGTCGACGTCCAGTAAAGCTATCATCCACAATTAAATCTATCAGACTCTGCAATCTAACTTTCTTGGCAGGCCTGGGTTTGGATATTGTCGTTGATGATGATGAAGGTGATGAAGAACGGGAAGTGGGATTTGGATTTGTACAGTTGTCATCGATATTAATATTATCTCGCAATAGAGATAACAACATTGGATTGCGGGTTTGCATTTTGGATTTTGATTCCGGTTCCACTTTTGGGACTCTTATCTTCTTAGGCTTTGGCTTGGGGCGACGATCAACCTTCTCAAGACGAATACGTGGACAACCCTTCCCAGTCAATGTGGAACCTAGAAACATTCAAATTGTCATCATGTTTAGCAATAACCTTAACAAACATAACAATGTCAATTATAAAATGATTAGCAGATCTTTAACTTAATTTGTCCTTGCATCTTTTCACAATTTTCTTTCTCAACCGGTCCACCACCTCCAACTGAATATTCTCCTTATCGATATCCCTCTTGAACCTCTCCTCATCACCGCCACCGCATTTGTTAACTTTCAAAATTTTATCACAAATTAGTCCCAAATAGACTTCCATCTTTCTCTGGATTACTTTCAGTTCGAGGAAGTGTCTTGAGAAGGTTTGATATATTTGGGCACACTCTTCGCACAGAGTTCCTTTCAATTCAGGTTCCATCCTCGTCCCTTTTAATTTTGCATTATTGATTAGTGTCGATTCATTCAAGTTGATTTGTAAATATTGACAGATTTTGTGAAGGGAAAATGACCTCTCATGATTGCTCTCACGCTTTTCATTTCGATGGGATTCATTTGTACTAAATTCAGATTTAATTGTAGTCAATGGCACTGTCACTACATTTTGTAGACAGATAAAACATTTTCCACCCGTGTCAATTTCAAAACCACTCAAGGTGCCCATCATGCAGATAAGTATGATTGTTCGTGTCTTTTAATTTTCAGTCTTTAATTTATCACTGATTTATTTTATGCATGATATGATTTTATCTGTTGAATAGTACTCAGACTCAGAGCTTGACGTGCAAAGGAAAATAACATGGTTCAAATTCTCGCTGTCCATACTCCTCTGTCAATCATGTAACGCCTAGAGCTATTTAGATAAAAATAGTACTAAAATATTATTTTTTCAATTTCAACTTTCTCCTTGCACTTACAAGTTGCAACCCATCTCACTTTATATCTTGACAGCCTTATTTTCCATATTATGTGGAAAAAATCATGTGTAATGCTTTCACCCTATATACCGGTTATGCATCTCTATCTCCCAAAGATAAACTGTGTAAAAAAAAAACAGATTCATAGCAAAGTTTTCATCAAATGGACAGAATAGCAACAAGCACACATCATGAAAATGGTTATATAATTATATGGGTCTCACTCACTCAGTCATCTCTTCTTTTGATGCTTTACATAGCTTTATAAATTGTGATGGGAATATACCGAGCAAGTAGATGCGGAGTTACGTATATCAATAGTTTAGTTGAACTTGAGTCTGATCTTCTGAATCTGGCAATAGGTATATAGATTGAGAGTCTCAATTTGAGAGTGAGACTGAGACAAAACTCATTCTATATCAAAGCATGACAAAATGAAAATGAACTGGCAGCAAAGAGCATTGCACATTCATTGAATTAGATCCCAGAATATCCACTCATTCAACACATTCCATTCGTCTCACGATACCTCAACCCATGACCGGTGTGTTTGAGCCACCGCTTTCCCTATTAGCTCACATTAGCTAAAAATTGTAAATACACTTTTAAAAACCGTCAGCAATTAACTTTCAACGGCGACTTTATCTATATTAATACACCAAATTAAAGGAAGCATTATGTTCTACATTTTAAAATAATATTCCTTAATATTAATTTAACCAACTATTGGAAATATGTCGTTAAAGTAAGTATCCAATTCTCTCCTCATGCCTGGAAAGGGTTGGGTCCAGGCCCTGTTGGAGCATTACCTTTGAGATCATACTTCAAAGGATCATTTCTTTAGTGTGAATGCTCA
>JAQIXQ010002420.1:0-10708 GCA_034700485.1 Pseudosinella alba | reverse complement strand
TAAAATTCATGATGGCACAATTAGTCAATTGGCACGCTTATATAACGGGACAAAATAAAACTAAAAAACAAGTTGATTAATTAGAGGCAGTCTGGGGGTCAGTCCAAAACCAGTCTGCAACTAGGAATTTAACGTCAGTGTTACCTGTAGAAGAACTGCATGCTCTCCGGAAACCATTAACTAGTTCTGTGCATGGTGACACATAACTAATGATTATAGTTGAATGAATGGAACATTCTTGCTATCCGGCAAATGGGGACAGCTTATAACTTACAAGTATTAGGTAGTTAGTTAGTAAGTATTTTTTTGCGAAGGAAAAAGATAAGTCAGTCCCGTGAAATAAAGATGGAAAAGACTTCAATTATAGACCTGATAAGTCAGAAACCATCATGCTAACTTTTGCAGATTGATCTGATCTAAGTATGCTATAAAATTTCAGTTATTGCAAAAAGGTGCAAATACATGTTGCATCTTTTGATGCTTGACAATCAATTGTCAGGCAAAAATATTTGCTATAATATGAAACTGAAACTGATGAAACTGAAATATTTCATATTCGATTTGAAGAAGTGTACAAATAAAGAAAACTGACTTTACGAAATGGAAGATTGCAAGAGTAACGTTAAATTATTTTGCACGGACAAGCTGTCAAATTGTACGCTTTGCCGGGATAACGAATGCACAGAATCCTAATGAATGCCGACGAACCCATTGACAATGTCGAATATCTAAATACCACTGTTTTTAACAGTAACACATATTAGATTGTGATCTGCGGGAAAGGAAAGTGGAATGTATTAGCACCTAATACCCATCAATTCATAAATCAAATTTGACGATATCTAGGATAATGTAGCAAGCATTATTTTTTTGCTCAAAGTCATTCGCTCATGAATGCATCTACATGGCGAAATTGACCTAATTAATCTAATTTAGCGATGTTCATGACTAATTGTAAATTTTTTGTTTTCATGTTTTATGATGCTTAACTCCGATTCAAGGTGTTTATGTTTAGCCCATTGCAAAATAAAATTGATTCTATTCAAAAGTTAAGCGAAGATTGCAGGAATAAGTGTCAGGAATGTAAGGTCTTCATGCAACAAAAATATCTAGTAGCAAAAAATTAGATTTCCATGCGGAAATTTTCGAATAATACTTTATAGGTAAACATAAAATTCCCTGGTGCTAATACAACAACACATTTTGTTTATATACGTGTTTAATTTATAGATATGGACATATCTGTTTAACTTTTTTTTAAATCACTGTAATAAGTCATGAATTCATAGAGAAAACAGTTCTCACCAAAATAGCTACCTAATTTCATTTCCTCTATTCAACTGAGAAAATTCATGACTATGACCTTAGTTGCACATAAACTAATCAAATCAGTATATGTGAAAATGTGACACCCATATTAATTATTTCCAGATCAATGACTAGGCAATCACATTGAGTGCCTACTGCTATTTCATGTTAACAAATGACAGAAAATGCCTTTTTTTAAATACCGGCAAGCATTATACTTTTTTAGATCAAGGATAAATTTAAGTTAGTGTTACTGTACCACTCATCAATAAATACATCTTTTTGAAAGCGGTTAAACGATTTTTTTGAAGTTCTAAAATTGAAGTTAAATTAACCAGAGTTGAACTACTCCCTTCGTATGAAATGTCGCTTCCCAAATATGCCAAGTATGTTACCACTTGAGTTTATTTTTGGGAACCTGTGTCAGAATCTCCCAATGTGAAACCCGTTTTTTTTGTGATCATGATCAAATATCTTTCAGAATTGAGCAGGTAATAATTTTGCGAATCGAAAAGTTAATGGGATAATGTAAGGTAATTAAAGCTATATAACTTACTTAAATTTAAATCTAGATAAAACCTCACTAACGTCTATCTAGATATTTTAAACTAGCATTAAGGTAACTCTAAGTATCTAAATAGATCGACTAAACCTTATTGATGACTTCCCAAATATTGGACGGCTGGACAGTCGCCCCGATGACCGAAGTAGGAACAATTGAATGGACCATTCTTCAGCCGATGAATAGTCTTCTAAGGAAGTAGAATCTTCCATACCCCGAGCATGCTGCATGACACAGCTTCAAACTGGTGCTGGGAGCACTGATCTATAGAATCGGATAAAAGAAAATATTATGAGAAATAAGAAACGTAATTAATTATATACAAAAGCTTTAGTTTTGAAGGAAGGAAAAAATCGAGAAAAAAATTATTACTCATTGCATAACTTACCAAAGTAGGGCGAATGTTCATAATATGAATTGCCAAACTATATTCATTAGTCCAAGTCTAACTGGTCGCCCGATCTTTCCAAGTGTTTAATTTCCACATGCCTATCTTCCCCTTCATCTGGTTCATCCTCAGTGTTTGAGATTTATTTCTGTTAGAATAAAAAAAAGTTGTTGTTTTATTAGCAAAACAGGATGATAATAGTAAGTTAAATTGATATTTACGATTTACGACTGACCCTCCACACTGACCGACTAAGTATATATTAGTCTCCCTTCTACTTATACAGGAAAGTTAAAAATTGCCAAAGGACAGAGTGGGTAAAATATTACATGGAGTTCTGAATTGTGAAGTTTTTCTAACTGGTACGGAGTGACCTTTATGCCTAGATGGAGTTAGAAATTAATTCCTTTTTTGTTTATCAAAGATTGAACTCGATAGAGAAAAAAATGACGTGGTAGATATACATATTTGATGATATTTAATGCTTCTTTCAGGTACAATTAAATCTAAATAAAGGGTGTATTAAAGACAGAGTTGTCCTGCGGTATTACCGCGCGGCAATACCGCACCGGCGGTACTGATATTTTGCGGTAAAGAGTACCGCTACCGCTACCGCAAAAAATTACAGAAAATACCGCTACCGCAAGAAAAATACTTAAAGTACCGCTACCGCGACCGCTACCGCAGATTAGTTCAACGATTTTCATATAATGCAATTTTGCAATGGATAATCGATATATATGTAAACAAAGGCTATTTACACGCAATTTATATATGACTTTTGCTCATCCAGGTTGTGAATATACAGAAAGCAAGCTAGAATTGACTTTGGATAATACCGCGCGGCATTTTTTTTACCGGCGGTATTGATATTTTTTGGCTTAAAATACCGCTACCGCGACTTCTACCGCAAACAAAATACCTCAACTACCGCAAACAAAATACCTCAACTACCGCTACCGCTACCGCAAGATAAATGTTCTCAATACCGCTACCGCGACCGCAAACGTTTTCGGAAAATACCGCTACCGATACCGCTACCGCAAAATTTCACCATTGGACAACTCTGATTAAAAAATGCACAACGAAACACAAGCACAATGTGATAAATCACAATTCCCAATTAAAATTTAATGTTCTATTGTGCGATTATTTGGGATTGGCACTACTACGTGTATTTTGTTCATAAAATGCTCTATTGTTCTGCATTACAAGGTTAAATAAATTGAAAGTGGATTGCCTACTGACGTCCACGTCACGTATAAAGATGACGTGGTCTTTTATCCTTGACGAAATTACTTTACCTGTGTCTGCCACGTAAGCAATCCTAACCATATGGATATCTGGTATGCAAAATTAAGTAAAATAGTCACCCACTTACCGTTTTAATTTCAGGACAAGCTTTTTCTCATTAAGAGGTTGCTGAATTGCTGGATATTGGATTATCAACGTTTCCCCAAGTCTGTTCATCATCCACTCCCAGGTTCAACTTCCTTTTATGTCGCCCATGCAACTGTAAAAGAAATTAAAAATGAGTTATAAATTAAATTAATCCCATTTTTGAAAATATCTGAACAATGACAAATATTAAATCGATATTTAACTAAGATAATTATTTTACGTAATTCCGTATATGAACAAAGCTTATTATGGGAAAATTACTTTCCCAAATATGGTCAATTATTTTCCCATTTTTGAACGTACCTTTACAGGTAAATCAACATCAAGATGGAAAATTCAATGTATTCTATTTTAATTCCAACAATAAAAAACTGTCATGTGAAATTTTTGATATTGTTGTGAAATTAACGATACAAAATGTTTTCAAAAAATATTTTTTTAACTAAATATTTTTGCAACACGATGGTTTGGCCTGCCTCCAAGATATAAGTAATGATGGGTGATAATACACTCAGGCGTCGACTTCAATTAAGACAGGTTAGCCATCAGCAAGAGTTGCAGAGAGAGTGAATGAGTTGAGGAGACACATTACTAAAGCAAACGTACGTACGTATTCATGATTTCATTTTAATCAGTGTGGCAATGTTAACTGTTATTGCAGAGTATTCGCTTCTGTCCCATATAACAACGGAGTATATTTGGGCAGGGCCATGGATGAAATATAGCGCATAGCTGACTCCGCCCATGACCCATGTTACAATTTTAAACATAGAGATGGTGAGAGTAAAAGGAAATCAGCACATTTTACTATTGTATATGAGAAGCATGGCCCACATGCTTTAATTACAATGACTGTTGGTCTGACGTCTTGGACTGGCTCTCCATATTGCCATCTAATTTACGACCACAGTTGTCTCTCCCCTTGTCCGCTCGATCGATTTTTTTATTAAGGGAAAAGAGTTTTTAGTTCTCATCAGGTTCGCAAAAAAACTGCGTGAATTATTGAATATGCCATGTTTCGCTTGCGTCGACTGGAAATTAATGAAAAATGAGTCATTATGTCGATGGTCACCGTATCTTCTTCTTAAATGTTTATGCGTAAATCAAATGAATAGCTTTTAAATATTGGTTCATATTGCGTGGAACGCCACATTTATATATTTTATTTAAAATGTTAATTATACTACAAAATCCCCATTCTGCAAAAACAAAATTGGAACAAATATATTTACTTCTTTCCACTTTTTATTTTCCTTAATGGTGGTATGATACAGACGTAAAATTTTGACTATAAAGTTGTGTTAGAATTACAAAAAAACATTGTGCTAACTATTGCTTCCTCTCGACTCAGCTACGTGTATTAATATTTGTCAGACATGATTTAATACTAATACAGTCACGCTAGATTGGTTTAACATGTAGCATTTAACATATATGTACACAGGGAGGCGGGGCGGAACCATCTCACTCCATATTACCGTACAGTTAGTTTGCGCTTGAATGGCGAGCTGAAAATATCAATGCTTTCTGCATACAGTGTAATATAATATCATATTATATTCTTTGCAAATTAAGGTATCTATAACAAGTCATTTCTATCCTGGCTCAATGTAGTCAGTTATATGCGGATTACTGAATTCAAGCACAATATGGGAACTCCTACAAATTGGTATACAAATTAGCCAGTGTTCACCGCTCATTAGTTATGCAGGCTCCGAAATAAAACTAATCGTCTCCGGTGTTAAAAAATTCAAAAGAGTAGCCAATTCGTCCGTCACAAAAAATTAAAATAGGAGACTATGTTCCCAGTAACTGAAAATCATACTATTTTTTTAGGATACATGTTCTTTTGGGTTTGAAGAGAACTCGAAAATATTCTAGGTTTTAATTGCAGGATTTGTTCTCCACAAGTAGCATCAATAAGTCGAAATGGCAGTAAACGCCAATATATTTAATAGCAAACTGCATGTGCCAGTGTCATTACTATTACGCTAGGAAATACATATACGATGTTTGAAGGGAAGTTGTTCAGTAGAGTTTATTGCTACTTTCATGTGAGTTTAGCCTTTCAAAGAGATAGACATGGGAAATGTAGAGCGAGGGTTTCCACTTCCAGCAACAAATACTGCGCTTGAAACCACTTTTTCAATTTTCGGTGCCATTTCATCCATATTCAGTTCCATTTTCCATTTTTCCAAAATCGGTGTCTATTTAATTCCATTTTCGGAGACCATTCGTCCATAATAATGTCCCCAAAACAATTTTGCCTACAAATTACAAGGACACATATGTACAATATGAAATTTGACCACCTACAAAAGCTATTGTAAGAGATTCATTTTCTTATCCTTCTAACAAGCTTCCCTGATACATTTCCCAGAACATGTCGAATACTTTCGATTAAAAAGCAACACATGGAAATACATAAACCAATACCGAGAACAGCAAATATGACGACAATGTTCCCTTCCAAATTGGCTGCAGCTGGGTTGTCCTCCCCAACAATAGAATTGCCTATATCCAAATTCGGATTAGAAAACGCCCACATTAGATTTATCCACCTCCCCACTATTCCGGAGTCCTTGAAATATCTCATCCTCTTAACAAGGAGTAGGGGAACTATACCCCGCAAATAGAATCCGAGGGTGGACTGAAAATAGATCCCTTTCCCGACATTTGCTTCAATCCCTTTTGACTTCAATCTATTCGTATATTTCTGACACCTCTGAGCAGTCAGTACCAGAGCAATTTTATCGCACTTTTGCATGGTCTCATACAGGACAACGGCTTCCTGACCGTGCATGTCTTTTATATTTTGCTTCAGTCTGATATAATAGTCATTTACCTCAATCGTCCTGTTTAAAAGCATGGCCCAAAGGTTCCCTTCCTCTACTAAAAAGTCCATATAAAAGCTTTCGTGGAAGATACGAGTGTGATTAAATACAAGGCCAAAAAGTTCCAATTGAGTTAAACTCCCCTGTTGCATAATTATACCCCTGGATTCCAACATAGATGATTCTCCAGTGTAACGTAGAGCCAATCCAGAACGATTGCTTATAGCCAAATGCTGCCCCACAAACATGGTGTTTGGCTGATAAGAATTAATAAGTTGTGCTAGTGTACCTATAGTGAAATCGAATCTGCTGCCAATATTTGTGAAAACTGTGAAATGATCATCCACAAGTTGTTGAAAATACTCATAAGGGACGACCTTCCTTGGGAGGATCAAATTGTAAACATTCGCATTTCGATAGCCCTCGCTAATTATAATCGACATCAAAAGTAAACCGGTCATCAAAACCCGAACAGATGTTAAACCTAACAGCTTGCCCGGAAATGGGTCTTGCTCCAAAAGTAACTTAATCATGGACATGATATTGTCCATGATTGTTTGCTTTTGCTTCAAATCAGAGGATATTTTGCCGATCATTTGCAAAGCGATGACAATGCCAACTAAGGATATCAGAAGCCAGCCCCATGAGTACGGATCATATATACTAATTAACTCATGGAATGACAAGGGATCAATGGACTTCCTTCCACAACTTACGAATTTGAGCGCATTGAAGTTGTCCGTAATATACAATGGAAGGTGTGCCAGGTTTAGTGAGACTGTTTCCAAAATTCCAAGCGTCATCCTGGAATACAAGATTTGGCTTGTGCTATAATTATTCCAAACCGTTTTCCATAAATATCCACCTAAATGAAATACTCGATTCTGTGATTTTGACAATGTATCCATGATGTTCCTACGGCCTGGTTGTTGGGAGAAGTATATAAGCCTGTACATGACCTGGAAAATATCGATGGATATAATTTAAATACTCAATTAATCAAATCATTTAATCCAATTCAATTAATCAAAATCAATTATTCAAATCATTTAATCAAATTCAATTAATCAAAATCAATTATTCAAATCATTTAATTAAATACCCGGCCGTTTTCAGGAGTCATTCCATGACGATCAACTTTAAGCACAACTCGTTGTTGTTCGTTTGTATGCACGATGCCACGAAAATAGTAATCCATTTCTTTAGAGAGATCCTTCCAGAAAAGCCCAGTCCAATTAATATCTACAGGTGCATGTTCCCTGATAGATGAATGCATGCAGGAATAGCAGAGATCCACGTGGAAAACTTTATCAACTTTGGAACATCGAGTTGAGTGGTTCTCTGGGGTCATAATAGTAGTTGCGAGTACATATGAACGGTGAAAAGCTGAGGAATGATAGAATGTATATTGTTCATTGAACTGCTCACGGATCCATCTCCATAAAGTAAAATATAGCCCACCCCCCGGGATGCTTTTAATAACATTATAGTGAACGACGAACATACGTATGGTAGTAACCGTTTTCCGCAGTTGCTTCTTCACACCTTGTGAATCCTCAATGGGGTAATTCCAAACCGAAGGGTGTGTAAGTAAACGATAGAGTAAAGCCCTGTCTATTAGTTTCCCACCTATGTCGAAGTACTTCCCCTCAAACGAAGTGTTTGTTATTGGAGGAAACAAGTCCAGAATAACTTCACAGTTCCACAACTTGCTATGCTCGGAATATGAGAAGTAATCCAACTGTACGCACATATTTGGCTGAGTGATCAATTTCGTACCATAGTTGGCAAATTTTTCCTGGCAATTATGGTGTGATTGAGACCTGTTATTATTTTCCAGCATCCAAATCGGTCTTGCATGCCCGTCTCCGGGGACTAACCAGGCAAAAGCAATTGTGGGACTCTGGAGTATAGCTGGTTCCGTCATTAGATTGACATTAATGCGGAGAAAGTTTCGAATGAAGATTAGGCAGTGAGCGCCAGCAATTCCTGAGGAGAGGATTTGATTCAAGTTATCAATACTGGTGGTGGGCTCCCAGGTCGAAAATATGTCTTTTGTAAAAGCCGGCGACAGCAACAGGTTCTCCTTGTATTCCATAAGATGTACTTTAATACCTGGAGCATCGGCGTCTGATAATTGTATCCTTTGTATGAGATCAAGAATGAGGCAAATGCCAAAAATATTGGTGAGGCCCATTGCTGGTCTGTAGTTGATATATTGTTAACTTTTGTGCTTCTAGGAATTTTATGATTGTAGCTGGTTATTTGTTTGAGAGCAAAATATTATCACGTTCTGTACTGTCCTAAAAAAATAATGAAATTATTTCTAGAATGATTGGTAGTTGTCAAACGCCTGCTGGCTAAAAGATGAAACGTTGCCGGTATGATCCTTGAAAATTTAATTTTAAGCCGTAATTTTTAGAAGATCTCTACAATGGATGAAAGGAATACTCATTATATTAATATTCGTCCGTATACAATAGCAAAGAAAGTAATTATATAGTGTAAAGCAAGTACCTCTTGTTATAAACCGATTTCTATTCTTAGCTTTTTGTTGAAACTAGAGCTTTATAGCTTCTGGTAATCCTAATATGTATATGTACATACTTGTCTTCCCGTATGATGCCTGGGGTTACACGTTTTGGGAGTGCGTCAGATTATCCCAAAACATATTTGGAAAGTTAGAATTACTCCTCTGATGCTCCTAATAAATATTTTGAACAACTTTTAAACAAAGCTAAAATATAACAAAAAAATAGTTAAATTGTTGAAAATACTTCAATAATCACAATGGACGAATGTGGGTCAACCACAAAAGGATTCATTGTTTGAGTGCTAGACATATGAGTGAAACGAGGTCCATAATGAGGGGGATGCCGATGGAATTGGTGATCATCGTTGACAAAGATTGTTATTTCATTGATTATAATATTTTATATTGTGGTTATGAGGATAATGAATGCGCATTCTACACCAAGAGGGTTTAGTAGATGTTGGACAAATGTCAGTTGGAATCTAGATGAAAATGAGTAAGGTAGATAAAAGGGTTTCGGCAAGCATTAGTAATTTTTTATTTTATTATAATTTATTTTATTATAGTGAATGGGCTTGAATAACCATATTATGTATTAACTGATGTCATATACAACGGTTGTATTTTTTATAATAAATTCATTAGGTGCTTGTTGCACTTCCCCAAAATATATTCTGGACCCGGTCGAACATTTTCAATTAAAAGCCAACATATCGAAATGGCCCACCCAACCCCAAGTACAGAAAATATGACAACAACGTTCCCATCCATCTTCACTGCAGTTGGGTTCTCTTCTCCAACGGGGGTCCCCGGATCCAAATTGGGACTAGAAAATGCCCACAGGAGACCTGTCCACCTTCCCAATATCCCAGAGTCCTTGAAGTATCTCATCCTCTTAACAAGGGGGAGTGGCACTTTACCCTGCAAATATAATCCTAATGCGGTCTGAAAATAGACCTCCTGTCCAACATATGCGTAAATACCTTTTGATTTCAACTTCCTTGCGTAATTCTGACAGGACTTGGCAGTCAGCAAAATAGCTGTTTTATAACATTTTTCTAGGGAGTTATACAGGAGTATGGCCTCTCGAGTTTGCATTTCAACTAGCATAGCCCAGTTCTGATTGTTATATTCGTCTTGCGTAATATTTCCCTCTAGGTTTAAGTTCCGCAGATTTAAATGTTTTACCAGATACTCCCGGAAGAAGCTACCAGGATATATTCGGCTGTGATTAAACACAAGCTCAAAAAGAGTCCATTGAGTCCCATTGCCATGTCGAAACATCACAGCCCTATCTTTGAACATTTGTGTTTGGACAAACCAGATTTTAGCCCAGTTGTCATAGAGGTTGCTCCTCATGTAGTGATTATAGACAAACTTGGAGAATGGAGGGTCAACCTTATCCCGCCATAGTACAATACCTTCTGTGAATTCTTGTCTAGCATTCGTGTAAACTGTGAAATTGCCATTGATAAGCTGTTGAAAATACTGATAAGGGACTGACTTTCGAGGGAGGATCGTATTATAAACATTGGAATTACGGTAGCCCTCGCTAATTACAATTGCCATTAAGAGTAAGCCTCCGATCAATACCCGGACAGGGGATGAACGCAGCAGTTTGGAAGGGAATGGGTCATCCTGCTCTAAAAATAATTTTAGCAGGGATATAATATTGTCTTGGA
>JAQIXQ010002419.1:0-10708 GCA_034700485.1 Pseudosinella alba | reverse complement strand
TGAACGATAGTCTGTTCGTAGTTGATGAATTGATGTATAAAAATGAGTCTTTCTGACTGGCGATAGCCACTGGATGAACTATTTGAATTAATGATAATAAATTGCAATGTTGATCCAGCTTGTTTGAAGTGATGATAATCGGTATAGAATGGTTTTATTGTTGATACGAAAAGGTGAATATGAATTACAGTAATGTTTCAGCGGAACCACAAATGAACTGTTGGTTTCGATTGCTCCTTCTTCCTCTACACTCTCCTGACTACTGACTAAAATCTTCTTTTCTCACACCCCGTCCTTGTTCCTCTTTTCCTTTCTATAAGGAAAGAGTGAAGGGAAAAAATTGGCAATTGACGTCAAAGAAAAATCGAAATAATCGAATCTTGCGACACTCATATCAGTTCAATGTCGATATTGACGCACATGAATATAATAATATTGGAGAAACTAATTTCAGAGTATTGTGGGATTTCTCGGAAGATTAAAATTATCATACGTAACCTAGATAGTGGTTACTGCAATGACATTGGCTTGTGAGTTGAGAAGGACGAGGCACGTCCGCTGTGGATAATGATTGTTTTCGAATAAGGAAAAAACGAATATAATTATTCTCCAGAAAATGTAATGATAAAGTTCATAAGTGGTTTGCTCAATAGATAGATTAGATTTAAATTATATATTCCACAATCATCAGCGAATTGCTAAATTGAATATTGGATTGGATTGGATAAAATGAATAAAATTGATTTATATACAATACACGTCATTCTCCCGGCCACGAAAAATCAAATTCCTTTACAACATCTTTTTGATAATGGATGACCTGACGGACCAGAATATGGCAAAACCCGCTATAATTATCAGGACCATGACTACCGCTCCTCGATAAATCCAAGAGAAAATTCCAAGTCCACTGAGACTCATCCAGTGAAAATCCATTCCTCCGGACGGAGGTGGTTGGAACGCTGATGCCGTGGATACAGTTCTGAAGGAAGTGTTGGATAGGTAATGTAGATGTCCGTTGATGTGAATAGGAATGCGCGAAGATGAGCATTTTAGTTCGCACGTTACATCGATTTCTGGGATGTCAGCATGGATGATGAGAGAATGGCTGGTGGAGGTGTTGGTAATCAAGAATTGCGTGTATGCAATTTGTGACGGACATTCCAATGAGGCCATGATAGTTGATGAGCTTTCCGTGCTTGCTTCCAGAAATAGAGTTGCTCCTGGAAGGCGGGCATAACATCCTTCTAGTTTAATGAAGGTGGCCTGGCAGGTGCTCTCCTCAATAAGGGTGTGTATATCCCAGTTAACTGCGGTTAACTGCACATCTAACAATGATGTCGCAACGGCTTCAAATTCCACTGCTTCCTGATTGGGCACGAGGACTCCGTTCTCTAATTTTAAAGGTAGCCTTTGGTTTCGGATGATTTCCTCTGGGTCGATTAGGTTCCCGTAACAATGGATTCCGTCAGAGTCCGTTTCCACCGTAATGAGCCCACGAGATGTGACACAACCGCTGCTGGCGGTAGCAGCATCGTCAGGAGTGTCACACTGAATTTCTCCAAGTCGTCCTATGGCAATTTCTCCTCTATCATTGCATGGAGATAACGAGAGTGCAAGATTTTTACGGAGAAAGCATTTGTTTAACAATGGCATTGGTGGAAGGGAGGCTGAAATGAGTTGAAATGTAATGTTCTGAAAGTGTTCCTGTTGTCCTGCTTGTAGGGTCAGCTCCTTGGAAGTGAGGACTGGTCCAATCCGTACGTCTAATTTTAAATGCACAGCATATTGCCATTCCGGGCAGTTGAACACTTCGTATGTTTCATGAGTGGGGTTGACGAGTGCAGCACGGTAAAATAAACAGTCTCTAGTCAGCCACCAAGGGCAAGTTGGATAACGCAGGTCCTTGCATGAGGACCATCCGATGTGTTTCCTGGTTGATTCAAAAGCAGGGATCGTGTCGTTGACCTTGAATTCCTGACATTTGTCACCGTTACAGGCTGAACTGGAATACAGGCTATAGCACTGGATGTGACTCTGACAATTCACCTTGGCTCGAGGAACATAATACAAGAGTTGTTTATGACAACGGATTGATACGGCCTTCGTGGTAACTTCAATGGATCCGATCATTGGATGTCGTTGATTGGAGATTCGAAAGCATGATGTTTGTCCGATGGGACTGATTCCCATTCTGGTATTGATCTGAAGTTGACAGACTTCCTCTTTGTTATGTAGGCGGCATTCTGTAGATGAGGCAGTGATGGATGCAAATTCGGAACATCCGTGTGTCGGAATAGGCATGCACGTAATAAGGCATAAAATAATGGCGAGGGGGCCCTGGTATGGATTGGGTGTCCATAATGGCTGTCGATAACGCTTTGTCATCCTGTTGACCGTGGCGGTACGGTAAGAATTGTGGCACTCTACCAAGGGAATGCCGCTGTTGGTCTCCTCGTCATTCGGCTGGTGATTCCTGGCTCTGTTTTTTCTTTTCCATAGTCGAAAGAATGGCCATGTCACACACCACCATACTGAGCGGGTGGCTGAGAGGATACATCGGCATACCAGGATGATGGTGATCAATCCTATAAGTCCTATCCCTAGTAGTGACCAATGCAGGTATCCGTAACAATTGACGTTGACCCAGCGGTCGTAGCACAAGTGACATGATATGACTTGACAGACGGTGAGTCTTGGACAGACTTGGCTGATTTTGGTTGGTTGGTCCGCGTTAGGTAACCAGATTTCTACTTCAACCGTCCCGTGGGAGATAAGCATCTGCGGTGTCAATGGAATGGACGTCGTCTCCCCGATTGGGGTGATTGACACGTGACCCGGGTTTTTACTGACTTTGATGTAAGACGGAATGACGTTCGGAGTGTCGACATCTATTCCTGTGTGTGTACATGCAATCGTGCACGATTTACATCCTGGGGATGATATGGACGATGAAGCTACTGCTATTTTAACTGGGAGAGACAGGTGTCCCCAGCAATCCGGATATATATTACCAGTGGGTGTTTTGAATGCTTGCGCTGGTTGATGATTGGCATACTTGCAGTAACATGGTTCTTCCTTGGGTGTGGTACGTAAGCATCCAATCTTATCGCAGAATGTGGCGTCACCCAGACAGTTAGCTTGAGTGCAGGTTGTAATGTTACACGAACAAGTGTACGAGGAAAGGTCAGAAAGCAAAGCATCCTCAGTCACATGTAATTCCGTTACTGGATAAATAATCTGGTTGATCAATAGCACAGGAACTTCTTGGATTACTTCTTGTACCTCGTCGCATGCATGTAAGTGGATGTTTCCCACGGTGCAGATGTCCGGGGTCAGGGTCCGCAGAGCGACATGGACCGCATTGTTCCCAGGTAGTGACGTTCGACTTTGACATTTCAAATTATCGATGAGGCGGATGGACGGATCCACGCAGGTTCGGTGTGGAGTGTCACATCCGGTGGCATCACCACGAACATAGTGGTTCGAGTTGACGAGACAATCCTGTTTGTGGAGGCATGCGGAAGCATCTGATTTGACTCCTATCCAATATGCTCTCACGGTACATGCCGGTATCGGGAGCAGAGGCACTTCAAACGCAGGACAGGGAGGCAATTTTTTAAGAATAGGTGATATTGTTCCTGTGGGGGAGCCTGGCGTTACGCATGCCATTAAGGCGATGAGTAATGTGGTTGTAGAGAACAGACTTGGTTTTCGTTGGTTAAGGCTACACCAGTGTTGTGGTTGTCCTTTGGTGCCATTTACGACTGCGGTTGTAGAAGCAGTCCGTATCCTGGGGGCCGACAACGAAGAAGGCGACTGGAAACCCGTGGAGCGGTAGATCAACGGATGAAGTAATGTTGTAGACCAAGCTAAAAACAAGGCCGCAAGATGTAGGGCTGGGTGATAACGATCCTTGTGATTGTCCACGAGGTTAAGCACTAGGATTGGTTGATATCCCAATAAGAAACTGCTCCAGACTTTAAGGATGACCATCCGGAGGCGCATGTGAGCCTTTTGTCGCGAGGGAGTGAGTAGCCATTGGCGACTGCTCCTCCATACCGTCCAGTAAATGAAACAGGTGGACAAGTAAATGATGGTGAATGGGATGCAGACTCCAAGTAGCCAGATATATGGTTTCGGGGTATGTCCATTGGTATCCGGTACGATGGTGCAGGTGGAGTTGTCATGTGGGTTTACTCCGATTCTTCCAAACACCTCTGTGTAGGCTAGAGTAGGTAGTAGATAACTGAGCCCGGGAAGGACGCATATGCTGATTTTCACTGCTCGTGTTAGGCATCCATTGCTAACTCCTGAATAGAGAACCCGGAGGTAGCGGAAAAGAGCTATGAGGATGAGGTTGAGCAATGTCCAGGTCACCGATCCATAAAGGACGAGGGCGTATATATGACATAGCCGGTCACCAAGGATCCAACCGTTGGCATAATAGCGGGAGGCTGTTAGTGGAATGAGGAAACCAGCAATAGTCAGGTCTGAGAGGTGGAGGCTGAGGGTGCACCAAGTGTATGTAGACGTTTGCTTTTTCCAAGGGTAACTGAGGATCCATCGACGAAACGCCAGTCCATTTAGTGTAATTCCTCCGATAGCACATAGGAGTGCTGCCCCAGCTATAGTCCATCGAACTTCATGCTGGAGGTGGCCTGGTGCCTGAGCCATGCTGGGGGTGACTGACAAGAGAACTCCCATGATGATCCAATGGGCAAGCGGTGTGCTTCGACACCGGTGGAGATGAGTGAGTGACTTTGTAGGTGGCAGGATAGTAGAATTGTCGATTGGTAGTTTTGCCAATTTGGAAATTGGTCGGACTAGTTCCTTTTTTGTTATGTGAATTTCAGGACCCGGGCTAGGTGTCGAGGAAAGGGCCACCTCGACTGTTGCCACCCTGACAAGATGATCCCTTCCCGGATGCACTGCTCTCAAACGGCCAATCCTCCAGGATAAGGGGGGAACTTGGTCATCAAGGATAAGCACCATATCGCCGACTTGAAGGTTGGATCGATTCCGGAGCCATTTCTGAGCCTTTTGGAGCTCCGTCAGATAGTCGCGGTACCACCGTTTCCATAATTCTTGAAAACGACGACTGACTAATTGATATTGATTTAGTCGGTTTAGGCGTAAGTGTGTTAGGTCCGCTTCTGGGATTGTCAACAACGAAGTGCCGATCAGGAAGTGGCCTGGTGTCAGTGCTTCCAAGGATTGTGGGTCGTCATCGAGTGGCGTCAATGGCCTAGAAATAACGATGGACTCCACCGATAGTAGTAATGTCTCAAATTCTTCCCACGTAAAGCTGATATTATCACATTGTGTCTTCAAGTGTTGTTTTACTAGCTTCACGCAAATTTCCCAGGTGCCGCCATGATGGGGGCCTTGAGGAGGGGAGAAGATCCAGTGGATTTTGTCAAGTTCAAGACCCGGTAGGGAGATGTGTCCATTCTGTAATGCGTGATAAAGATGTTGGACATGATCCTCCAAGTGATGATTAGCGCCCACAAAATTAGTGCCATTATCACTGTGCATATGCGACGGCTTCCCACGTCGGGCGATGAAGCGGCGGAACGCCAGCAGGAATCCGTCGGAAGATAGGGATGAGACGATCTCGAGGTGAATGGCCCTAGTAGTCATGCAGGTAAATAGACAGATCCAGGCCTTGTATGGTCCGCCTCGTCCCGAGAAATTCTTCAGGAAGTAGGGTCCTGCAAGATCAACTCCTGTGTGGAGGAAGGGTCGAATGAAATTGACACGAGCTGATGGCAGCTGTCCAATGAGTTGTGTCTCAGGTTGAGCTTTGTATCTGAAGCAGATAAGACACTTGTCGATAACGGACTTGATATGTTTCGTCCCGTTGACGATCCAGAATCGGGTACGAAGATGATTGAGTATTACTCGAGCCCCAGCGTGTGCTAACGATAGGTGAGTTTGCATAATGAGGGACCGGACCAGGTCTGCCTTTCCCGGAAGAATGGTGGGATGCCGTGATTCAAAGGGCAGGTTGGCTTGGTCGAGTCGGCCGCCCACACGAATGATCCCATCCGGATACTTGGTAGGTAACAGATTATTGAGACCCTTGACTGAAGACTTCAGGCGGACTGGGCCTTCGACCTGCACATGTTGCTCCAGCGGGGTAAGTTCTGTAAAGGCTTCCTGTTGAATTAGCCGGCATAAGGTAATTTCGGCTTTCCTGACTTCCGATGGCGTAGGTGGAGACAATGTCCTAAGTGATTTGTGTCGGAAGCTTAGATGGATTCTTGCTAGGACCCGAACCGTTTTCTCCCAGGATCCAATAACGGCTAGTTGGTCCAGAAACGGGCGATCATCCTTCGCAACAAGTGAAATGATTTTCTTTTTGTCAAGCTCCACGTCAGGTGAGTCGGGTGGTATCCCTGGTAGCGGTGGTCGAAAAATGAATTGATTTCGGAGCCATGTAGGGCCTTCCCACCATAATTGTTGTGAGTGGAGCTCCTCTGGGGGGATGCCCCTGGAAGCACAATCGGCCGGATTGTCTTCGGATATGACATGAGCCCACTCCGACTTTGAAGAGTGTTCCTGGATACTGGCCACTCGGTTGCGCACGAATGTCTTCCATTTCTGTGGAGGGGCCATGATCCAATGAAGAACAATTGCCGAATCCGTCCAATAATAGGTTTTGGTGATCGGAATGGAGAGACTTCCTTTAATAGCCGCAACGAGTTCTGTCAGAATGACTGCCCCTTGTAATTCCAATCTTGGGATGGATAGAGCCTTAAGTGGAGCTACTCGTGTCTTGGCCGTGATGAGTTTTGTGTCAATTATATTGTCCTTGATAACCCGGAGATAAACGCATGCGGCATAAGCGTCTTGGCTGGCGTCGGAAAAACCGTGTAGCTCGTACTGATCCCCGATGGAGGTACGTAGGGCCCTTGGGATTCTAATGGATGTTAGGTGAGTGAGGTTATTTGCTGTGGTGATCCATTCTTCGGCAAGGTGTTCCGGAAGTAGATCGTCCCACCCGATGTTATTGGTCCATATCTTCTGCATCAGTATTTTGGATCTGATGATGACTGGTCCGAGGAAACCAAGCGGGTCAAACACCTTACTGATTTCCGATAACACATTCCTCTTGGTGGCCTTCCGGGAGATGTCAGGATTGCAATGATAAGCAAAGGTATCGGAGGAGGGTGACCAGTAGAGTCCTAATGCCTTGATAGTGGTGCTTTCATCTAACTCCAGCTGGTCGCTGACTTCACGGAGGGATGGGTCGATGGTGTCCATAAATTCCATGGAGTTACTAGCCCATTTGCAAAGTGGAAATCCCCCGGAGGTTAACAACTGTGTTAATTCATTGTTGAGTTGGGTTGCAGCCTCAATAGTTGGTACTGACGTGGTAAGGTTGTCAACGTAGAAGCGGTGTTGCAGGGTGGAGGCACCGACTGGAAATCGGCTTTTCTCATCCATTGCGAGTTGTGCCAGTGTGCGACAAGCTAGGAATGGGGAGACACTAACTCCAAAGGGAACAACATTCAATTGGTAATGTTTGATGGGTCCACTTGGGTCAGGTCGCCATAAAATTCGGATGAAGTCCCTGTCTTTCTCTGCAACCATGATTTGTAAGTACATCTTCGTAATATCCGCTTGAAGTGCGACGGCGTTTTCTCGGAAATGAAGTAGTTGTTGAAATAAATCAGGCTGAATGGTGGGTCCCGCTGGGAGCAGAGAGTTAAGTGATAGTCCTGATGACGTCTTGGCTGAAGCGTCAAAGACGATTCGGACCTTGGTGGAACTGGAGTCCGGTTTAAATACAGCATGATGTGGGATGTAATACGCTGGTTGTTTATTGATAGCTTCAATGGGCACCTCGGACATTCTGTCTGCATCCAAATATTCCTGCAGCTGGGCTTGGTATTTGTCCCTTAATTCCGGGAGAGTCCATAATTTCCGCTCCATTGATAACCATCTTTTCTGGGCCATGTGGAAGGATGATCCTAACAGGGATGGATCTTTTATAAAGGGCCAACAGATTTGGTACCGGCCATTTGGTAACCGTATCGTATGTTGATTGAAGTGTTCGTCACAGAATTTCTCTTCGTCGGTCCATAATGCGGATGGTTTAGGAGGAGGAATGACCTCTAGTTCCCAAAATTTCTCTAGATTAGAGTTGATGGCTTCTAAGGTTTGGTCCTGGTCATCCTGGCCTGGCTCAGATGAGCGCGGTAAGGGGGCCTCCAAGTGGTGGATGGTTTCATGTGAATATTCTCCCATGAGAACATATCCCAGGTGGGTTGCATAGGCGCTGGCTTGGCCCCTTGCTCCGGGAATCTTCCTTGATTTAGTGATCTGGTCAATCAATGGCTGGCCGATAAGCAGATCAACTTCTCTAGGTTGATTGAAGTTCTTGTCCGCCAGTCGTAAACCAGTCAAGTGGTACCATCGTTTAATATCAAAGAAATTGGCTGGTTGTTGGCTGGTAAGTGCTGGGAGGACATGTGCCTCCAAATCCAGTTTGAACTCCGGCTCTATATTAGAAGTGATGCCAAAGTGAGTTATTCCGATGGAAGTGACTGATTGATGGCAGACCGTTCCAAAGTTTTGTGGATCTCGTTGTAAATTGAGTCCAAATTTTCTCAGGAATGACAAAGAGATAAAGTTTCCCTGGGCTCCGGAGTCCAACATGCATCTAATAGTACGTTGTTTCCCATTCCAGTGCATGATTACTTCAGCCGTAGGGATCAATCCTGAGGTTGGTCTCGGTGTGGCGCAATGGAAGAGGGTAGCCACGGTATTGGGTGCTCGTTCCTGGTGCAGAGTAGTGTGGTGTGTTCCTCCACAAATGAGGCACTTAAAAATTGACTTGCAATCCCTTGTGGCATGGGTTGGACTCAAACAGGAATAGCATAATTTGCTGGTTTTGACGGCTTCCTTTCGTTGAGGGAGTGTCATTCCGTTGTAGGTTGGGCATGCCTGGATTCGATGGCCTTCCCGATTGCAAATCAGGCAGGGATATTGATTTGTCCCTTGTTTCCGTTCTGAAGTTGGAGCGGTTGGCTTCCGTCCTTTTGGCTTAGTGGAACCACTGGGTCCCTTGGCTGTTCCTTTCTTTGGCTGAGAAGGTGACTCCTTTGGACCCTTGAATTGAACGTGATTTAGTTCTCCCCTTTTCTCGTCTCGGCGTCGCTCGTGGTCGCGACCTCGTCGAGGCTGTTCAGGGATGGGATTGGTTTGTTTGATTTCTCGTGTCAGCGCAACATCCTTGGCCTTCCTCTCGATGAATTGAATGCATTGTTCAAGTGAGGGGATGTCGGAAGTATTTAGAGTTTGGTTGAATTCATTCATTGTGCGGGTGTCCAATCGCATCTGAATAAGGTGAAGATACAGGACGTCCGCTTCCGTATTTCCGGATACTTTGATTTGCTCCAGTTGATGGCGAGTGGTTCGCACTGTAGAGATGAGTTTGTGTAATCCAGCTTCGGATTGACTCATCAGTGAAGGCAGTTCCAGTAAAGGGCGGATAGCACAGTGTGCTATTTCGCGGGGGCTATCGTATCGGGCCAGCATTCTGGACCAGGCAATGGGCCAGTTGACTTCGGTAATGTCCAAGTCCTTAATTGAATCGGCAGATTCATGATTGCGCACAGCATCCTGTAGCAATCGGAGCTTATCGACTGCTGGCAACGACATGGTTAAATTCGTGAAATTATTTTTAAACTGTGGCCAATCGGCATGATTTCCAGCAAACCTTGGGACGGTTAGCTTGGGTGGTTTGAGTCCATTGGTTTTTCCACGGTTCGCCTTGTCTTGCAGTTCCACAGCATGGGTTCTCAAGACCTGGTAGGCGTGGTTGAGTTCGTCGTAGAAGTGGAGAGCTATGTCCCTGAAAGACAAGTCCGAGTCATCCACGTAGGCGTTTGCTTTAAAAACCTGAAACACGTGCAGCTGGAGGCTGGCCAGGTTCGTTTGGATCTCCTTTAGGTCGGTGACCACGAGCCCTATAGCCACGGGCGACAGCATGGCACTTCCATCGTCATGGTTGTTGAGGGCCTCTTTCACCTTTCGCAAGGAATCATACGTGGCGTGGTACATCGCCATAAAATATTCCGCTGAAGAGGCCCCAATTGTGTTTACTATGTCTTGTAGGATCTCCATAGTAGGTTCCATGGGAGTAGGGGTCCCGGAAGGAGTGGTCTTCTCCTCCTTTTCTTCGTTTTTATTCGGTTGGGTATTTTCCGTCTCTTGAGATTTGGCCTGGGATTTATCCGGGGATTTCTCCCCCTTCTTACCGGTCCCGTCGTTGTCACCTGGCATGGTTCGGTTTTCACGGCGAAGGTCCCGTTCGAACGATGATGATAATATCCAAGGTTGGGAGGGCCGATCAGAGGTGCGACGAGTATGTGACATAAGCCACTATGCAGGCCGAGAATAAATTGTTACTAGACGTTACCTGGTAGAGGAACTCCTGGCAGCGGACGTCTCCGGGGCAACGAGGGAACACGACAAGTTCCCACCAAACGAGCACGGGTGAGAGGCGGAGAAACGGCCGGAACGCAAAAAACGGACACTGGAAGGAGCACAGAACTGTAGGCGAGAAAGAACTCAGAAAATACACAAGACCGGGGTAAAAATATCCTCGGGGAGCCACATGAACGATAGTCTGTTCGTAGTTGATGAATTGATGTATAAAAATGAGTCTTTCTGACTGGCGATAGCCACTGGATGA
>JAQIXQ010002418.1:0-10712 GCA_034700485.1 Pseudosinella alba | reverse complement strand
TCTGCCGAGTGGACAACGCCCACTCCCAGGTCATGTCACTGGCCTCTGATATCACTCTGCAACAGCGGCAACACCGCAAGAGGAAGAGGGATGGCGGGGCAGGGGAACCGGAAGCTACTCGAATGGGTGCAGATGACGCTGATCCGGGTGATGATCAGGAAGGTCGTGATAGCCGACCAAGGCCAAGGAAACGGGTCCTCAAAAGGCGGGGAAAGTTTGTGGAGGAGGATAACTCAAAGTTGCTGACGGGGTTGGAGGCGCAGAACGCCAAGTTTGTCACCAGAAGGAATTGTCTGAAGAAGAAGTTTAATGAGATGATCCTGGTCGACCTGGATTTTGATTACCTAAGCTACTTCCTGGAACCGGAGGAGGAGCACCCGCTTAAAACTGGGGTGGAGGAGGCGAACCTGAAAAGTAAAATGGTCATTCCAGAGACATTCGTGAACCGTAAGACTATTATTTAACTTCATACATTTTATTTCAAAACTAATTTATTTTATATCTATCCATTAACGATAATGTTTGTTTTGTCAATAGAAATGGAAATGAGCAGACTAAAATTTTTACCGTTTAATCATTTGGCAAAATTTGATCCTGAGACTCACGATGTTTGGGTAATTTAAGAATTTAAACATGTTTTAAAATTTTTGCCTTTGCTTAATTAAAATCGCTTTAATCATTATTGTATTTATATTTATTTTTTAAAGGGGCTACCCTTGAACTCGACAGAGATGAACAGGGCTGAAATCTCTCGTGGATCCCCAGTCCCTCTGGATAATGATGAGCACGTCTACGATCCGGCAGAACGTCCTGCTGAATATGAAGTGGAGTTCGAAGATCACAATTTGAATGACTCGTTGGATCAACGTCAGCCTGGCGTCGACTTCAATGATAATGTCGAGGTTGGCGGCGTGGACATCCCCGCAGTATCCTTTCATGAAATCCAAAGCTTGGACCACTTGGACAACTACTTTCAACGCATCCGAAATCTAATGAAAGATAGCAAATCAAAATATGGCTGGTGTGGCCCGAAGTTCGTTCTACCCAAGACAACATGGGCTGTACAGCCACGTGGAGCTAGAGCCAGACAAGCCAAACCGGAGCCAGAGAAGATTGACTTTGGCAGCGTTGATTGGGGGGCTAACAGAAATAAGTATTGCCGGAATGACTCCCCGTCTAGGTCAATGTTGGAGGATGGGATTGTGGAGGCCTGGGCCACTCAGAAAGTTGTTGTTCCATTCCTTGGAACAGAACTGGAGTATGATGAATTTAATGATGTGGACACTGAATATGAAAAGAATCCGTCATACGTCGCTCCCATGTTCCAGTAATTTCAAATAATATTTTTATGGTTCTCCATTATCCCATATTCATTTTTTATATTTTTGTCCCGATACTTATTTGCTGAAATGTTTTAAACTATTCAACTTGGTACAGGCTGTTCCTAAACCGACGACGGACCATTTTGCAATTTTTGAGACCAGAAGGAAGGCCTCACGATCAGAGGCAGCAAGGTTCCCTGGAGATCTCAATGGGTCCGCCTTCCCTAGGCGAAGATGGGTTTGGTGGCGACGGCGACAACGACATTGAAGTACCACGGGATATTGAAGATGTTGGCGGGGTGAGGCTCTTATACATTCATTAAACTAATTTGTCTGCAATACCGGACGTAAGTCTAATCGTAAGAACTAATTTAAAAAATAATATTTGGATCCTTTACAGTCGCAACCGGTGGAAGAGGATGAAGGAATCCAAATCCTAGCCGAGGCATCGCCGCCAGAATGTGAGGACATAACTGCGATCTGCATTTACTTTTTATTGCTGTATTGAAGTCGAGTAATAAAATTAAATGCTTACTTTTTGGAATGATATGATTTGGAATTTTATATTTTAGCTGAATGGCAGTTCCCTCCAGGATCAGTGCCCGGACTGCTCAATGATGATCCTCTGGGTGCAGTATTAGGAGTGGATTCGATTCAATTCAGTCGAAAACCAAAGCCGATTGATATGGGCGCTCTTAAAAAAGGGATTTTGAATGTGCTCTCGGATAAACTTCAGTTAGATGTAAGTTATTACCCATTTCTTCCTGGCTTCATGACTTATTTTGAATTCAATTTCTGATGATTATTATATGCATATTTATAATGGTACTTCCTCTGACTTTATTATAGGAATGGGGGAAGCCAGTAAACGATGGAGAAACTACGATTGGCCTAGCTCAACTCATGTATCAGGTCCTTCAACAGATTGGCCCGAAAACTGAAAAGATTATGTCGGTCCCCATATTCGTGGTTGCCCTGATGCATGTCATCGCTGAAAAGAAGCTGTTTGTCCTTTATGATGAAGCCACTGATCCGGAGTGTCCAATGGTCGTTTCCAAAGGGAAGGGTTGGGTTCACAAGGATCATGTTCAGGTTCTTGAGCCAGGGTTTGGGGTGGAGTAATTTTTACATCTACTGGCAATTACTCTGAATGTGAAAGTAAATATAAGATGATCTACTTAATGGATATATTTTAGATTTATAATGAAATGTAAGCCATGCTATTTTCTCTTACATATTACATTTTATCTTAACTTAATTTTATGCTCTTTATGTTAGCGTATTAGCGCTCCCATTTATATTTGAGCTGAGTACACCGGTTCCTTAAATATGTATAGTTCCTTAGAGTAGAATTATATATTAATTATGATACATGGTGCAGGGAAAGTTCAGAATATGTAACCTTACTCAAATTAAATGAATATAAATTGCCGTTTTAAAACTTGGCCCAATCATGTATAAAATCTGTATCCATCATCGTCTTGTCGACTATGAAAATTGTAAATTGTAATACCCAGAAATTGTGCATTGCATGGCAGGCAACTTGCTAGTCTTTGAGTCTTAGAACTAAATATTTGAGTTAATGGTGAATTAAAATAAGTACAATATGTATTTTGGTAATGCGATATTAATATTACTTGGAGTATGAATTTTTAATAAAATGGATAGATGAGTATATATTTTGTAGTTAAAATTTCATTAAATTATCAACCATTTGACCATGAATAATTCCATAGGCTACAGTAATTGGTTTCCCACGCCGTAAGCATTGGCTGGGTATACTTACTTTCGCTTTTACCTTGCTGCAGGGGCATAGCCAATTTTATCTCACCTTCTGCAATTGCTAGCCCATATCCATGTCGATATGTCATTTTCCCTGCCTGTTTTGGCTAGATGCTATTGACTTTGTATATGCATGGAAAAGAAACAAAGAGCAACTTGAATTCACGGAATATGCATACACAATGTGAATGTGTGGCTTGGCTTATGAAAAGCTTATTAAAAGCATTGTTGGTGGTTTCCTCGTAATTACTGAAGATTATGAATATGCTTCATTCAATAATGAATGTCATTTCCAAAATTGTCATGATTTTTTAAATTAAATTTGTGCTCACAATCATCAATCTCTCTTGGATGGTATTACATAATTTTAATTATTTAAATCAAATCAAGTTAGGCAAATTAATATTACTATATTTACATATGGAATGGGAATGGACAGGGGAAAATCATTTTCCGAAAATGGTTGAACAAAAGCCATTTTTTAAATAATTGAATTAAATTTTGATCTGTATATGGAAATGACCCATTCCACGTCCATTTATCCTTGTACATGGCTAGTCGGCTACTGGGAAGACCATTAAACATTATATTGAAACATACAAACTTCCCCTGCAAATTAATTAACTAACTCCGGATATATAGCGCACTCATCGTCGGTTTATATTGTTACATTGTAAAAATACGGGATAAAATTATTTAGCAAATATTTTAAATGGGACTTGAATTTTTGGAAACATGACGACAATTAGTATTGATACAATTAGATACCTGGCGATCATGATCATGAAAAGATACAGTTTACATTTGGACACCATGTTATACTTCTGCGGATGACCTTTAGTAGTTAGAAGAGTCATCAGAGTCAGAGCAGGTGTCCCCGTCCCACCCATAATATAGTTCGTCGGACTCCCGGTCCGATTTTTTACGCTCTCTGAGAAATTGGATGATGTCCGGTCGAAGTGGAGAGGGATGATCACAATCGCAGACATTGGAAGTGGATGCCCCATTTCTCGGGCTCAATCCCTTTTCATATCCCTCTCGACTGAAGGTGTAATAAGTTCCGTCGAAGTAACTTTCAGGCAAGAGGGTCACCGTCCTCAGGCTTGGGAGAAGCTCCCAGATATTGGACCTGTACATTTTCCCAGTTTGGATCGCATCCAGAATCCTGACATGAGAAGGGAGATGTCCGGACTGATCGATGACCAAGGGCTCCGGATGAACATGCAGATGGAGATATTGGAGGGAAGGGAGGCATCGCAGGAAATTATAGCTCATCTTGGGGGATGTCCTAATTGAAAGGAATTTAAGGGAATGGATGGAATCCCTCTCGGGGGACAGGGTCCCTTCTTCAACGCAACGGGCAATCCAATATTCGTCACCCAGGTTCAGATATTGGATATTTTGGAATCGCCTCAGCCACCGGAAAATGTCAGCTTCCAGGCTGAGGATACAGCAGCAAAACTCCTTCTCGTTCCAGGGTCCGAAAAATTCCGATTTCAACGTCAACTTTGAAAGCAACGGGGCTTGAGTGGAAAGGAGGATGTCCTTGACCTTGTCGTTGTGACATGGGTATATGTAGGTTAGGTCTAGTTCAGCCAAGTTCGGAAAAATGGTTGAGTACTCATCTTTCCACAAGTTAACTTCAACTTCCAGTTTTCGGATCTGCCCGGAATATCGACCTATGAGAAAAGGTCCACTTCTCCAAATATGATAATTCTCAATGCGCAGGGTTTCCAAATATGGCAAATGAGGCAAGGACCCCTTTCCTGGAATCAAGAACGGAGCAAGCTCCTCCTCGGTCATCGGCTCTGGGGGACGATTGATCATTCCCTTTAAGTGAAGAGTCCTTAAGTTGGGAAGGAGGCTAAGGCACCTCGCCATGTACCCAGGCTCCAGATCGTTTCCGCTGAAGTGAATATGATAGTACCAAATATGCTTCCCATACATGGCGAGGAGCTTGAAAGTGTCCTTGTTGTTCCAACATGCCCCGAATGTCTGTCCACCATCAGTGTAAACATAAATGGAAAGGAATCGACCCAAGAAGGGATTTCTTGCGGGAGGGTGGTTCTCGAATTCTTGAAGGAACCGAGCAATGGTTATCTTGTGGATGTGCCCATCGCAAATCATGGTCCCGCCGATAATTTGGTTTGGCCTAAACGGCAACCTTCCTACCCCAGCATCCGCAGCAATTCTTTCCAGGTAGTAGTGCTGTGTATCCCAATAGAATCCTCCGGGCACCTGGGGCTCAGGTCGGAAGCAATGATAAGCCCTGAGCTGGTTCTGGGTTTCCAGGAAGTTGTCCACAAACAATGACCATCGCTTGGAAACCAGTCGACAGCGGAGGAGATCCGCCTCGTTGATCCAGTTGACCTTGATGGATGGAATGAGATGGGGTATGACCTGCCGAATTACGCATGTACCAAAACAATTTATTTAATTATATAATGGTAAAAATTGAAGCATTTCATGTCACACTGTCACAGATTAAAATGTAATAACAAGGACCGCAAGCGGTTACACAAAATGTTCCCCAGTAAATTCTAATATGCTAAAACTAAAACTATTGGTTGGATTTCGGAATATGGGGTAGGTGACAGCATGCTCACCGTATGTTTTCACAAAATGCTGTCACCTACCCCATTTGCCGAAATTGAACCGAACGTTCTTAATAAAGGGGACTAATTTGCATATAACTCGAGTACGTGAGGGTGTTTGAAGCTGGGATTTTTACAGCTTGTTCGATACTCACTTTTACGAAGAATCAGCATAAAATCCGAATTTTTTATGGTAAAAATTTTTTGGCGGGAAAAATCGGTTTTTTGCTTTTAATTCAAAATGCAAATCATGGGGGACGGTAGTTCTTGGCGGATTCGTTTTCTACGCCCCAAAATATACCGGTATGCAAATTTTTGGCGAAATCTAGCGTGGAATCCGCGAACGTCATAAATTTTATATTAACTTTCTTAATGACTTGACTTACCAAGCCAAATAGCCAAATGTGCTTTTTCTTCTGCAGGCTTGCATTCATATCCAGCTCGGGGAAGGTCCGGAACATTGTCCAAGCATCTTTGGAATCTGTCAACTGAACCAGAATCATTTCCCAAACCTGTCGAAAATCAATTACATCAAATTACATCTCTACATAAGTACTCGAATTTGACAATTTTTTTTTAAATTTCTATCGTTAGGTAAGTAAATGAAAACATGATTCAAAATCCAACACTGACCTCTAAGGGAAACAATGCGAAAGGGTCGCCCATTTTGTCGCAGTCGATCGTTCCTTCAATTATAGAAATGGGATGGGAGGAATTGTAAACTTAATTGATTGTATTACGTTGTCTGAAATATTTAACTTGTTCTGATAATTTAATGGTAAACAATTTTTATCGCTCTTGCTCTTGCTCCCTTGTAAGAAGAACTGCCACTCAAAACTAAATATGCTTACTGCAATCCCCTAAAATGAATAAGAATATGTTGAGTGGCCGGGACCAGAATTTAATATAGATATAGGTAGATCTAGTTAGGTTAGAGTTAGGTTGCATGGAATATTAATTATAAGTATGAATGCGGACGGGACTATATGACTACTGCAACTATGACTACTCTTTGGTTCTTTGTAAGTAAAGTTTGGTCCCTTTCCTAAATAGCAGCTCAGTATCTTTTTAGTAACAGTGCATTTTTTATTCTTCAATGTCATGTTAAATGAGACGTAGACATTCGCCTGCAACTTACTCATGTCATTTCGTGCTGTCTGGAACGCCAGACTTTTATTAAGATCCATCAATTACTTACACGCACGAATTATATTTACACTTGCTTTTTCATTATCATTGGTATAAAGATCATCCTACAATCCCTTAAATAAAATACATGATTAGGCTAATTATGTTCAATCTCCACTGCCCGGTATGAGGAATCATTCTCAAAATTGAAATACAATTAAAATTTACAATTTGCAATAAAAAGGTCCTACTAAAAAACGCCAATCAAAACTCTTAAACTCCATTAGCTATTAGCTATTATTACGTTTCTCTTAATGGATTCAATTTAAAATAATTTAAGAATTATGAACAAATTAAAAAATGAGGAAGGGAAAAAATTCAGGGTAGTATCAGCACCATCGCACCCATCTTGTAACCATGATGCTCTCACACATCTCGAGAAAAGCCTACTTCTTCTGTCTAACAGCCTTCTACTGTTTTTCTTTGGGGTCCTTTTGTGGAGCCTGATTATCTCCTACCAGGAAGTCGGTTATGTCTGAACGAAGAGGGGCAAGATAACGAGATGGTCCCCTTCCCTTCCTTCCCCTCATCTCAAACTCATATTCTTCTCTGCTGAATGTGTAGGGACTCTCCCAATGGTAGTAATGCTCCATCAGCAAGGTCACTGTCCTCAATTCAGGGAGCAACTTCCAGACATTGGATCTGTACATTGTGGCGGTTTTAATCTCTTCCAGAATCTGGACAGTCTGGGTGACGGAGTGATCAATGACCATTGGCTTGGAACTGACAATGAGCTGGAGGTGTTGGAGGGATGGGAGGCATCGCAGGAAATCATAATTCATATTGGGTGAAGTCCGAAGTGATAGAAATTGCAAGGAAGGAATGGAGTCCATATCCGGGGACAGGGTCCCTTCCTCCAAGCAACTTGCAAACCAGCATTCCTCCCCAAAGTTGAGGTAACGGATCTTTGGAAACCGCTTCAGCCATTTGAAAATATCATCTTCAATGCTAAACATGGAACTGCCCAGTTCCAAATCCCTCTTCCCATAAAATTTGGACTTGACCATCAACTTCGCAAGTACCGGGGCTTCAAGGGACTGAAGTAAATTCCTAAGCCGGTCACTGTCTTCCGGTTCCAGGTCCGTTACCTCAAACTCGGTCAGGTTGGGGAATAACTTGGCATATTCCTGTTTCCACAGCCCAATTTCAAATTGAAGCTTCCGAATTTGGGGGGAGTATCGGATTATCAAGAGATGGCCAAGTTTCCTCACGCAATACTGAATCAACAAGGTTTCCAAATGGGGCAGCTCTGGTAACCTATCTTCACATCCATCCAAAAGCAGGAGATTTTCAAGCTCGTTAGGGATATCATCCTCAGCGTCATCTGAATTTCCCCTTATGTGGAGCCCCCTTAGGTTTGGGAGTTCTCTGAGACAGTTGGACATCATAAAACCTGGGAACAATCCGGACAGATTGAAGTTAACCTGGAAATACCGAATGCCCTTCCCAAATTCTTGTAGGACGAGCCATGTGAAGTAGTCCATCCCAGGGACGCATAAAATGCGGACTGACAGAAACCTGGACAAGAAGGGACTTCGTCCATGGGGGTGGTCGGCCATTTCAAGGCGGAAGTTAAAAGATGAGAGCATTTTCCGACACAATTTCATATCGTCGATAAGTGTGCCCCCGATTATTTGATTCTCTCGCCACCACATGTAGTTCCCCGGACCACGCTTGAGTCTTTCCAAGTAGGTTCTAGTGTCCCATGGGAACGTTCCGGGCACCTGAGTTTCCGGATTGTAAGCCCTGAGCTGGGGTTGGTTTTCCAGGTAAGTGTCCACTGAGGCGGACCAGCGTTTGGAAACCTGGCGACAGTTGAGCAGATCCTGTTCGCTGATCCAGTTGAACCTTATCCATTTAATGAGATGGGGAATGATCTGTAAAATGTAAGGTTTGGGTAAACCAGTTTAAAATAGCTTATTTTTTTAACCGATAATGTACGTAATTAAAATTTGCTTGGTTGGTCTTACCACGCCAAACAGCCAGACATGCTTCTTCTTCTTCAAGTAGGTGGAATTAATACCCAGTTGGGGGAAGGCCATGAACAAGTTACAGGCATCTTGGGAATCTGTCAGTTGGTCCAGTATCATTTCCCAAATCTATGGAATAAAATAATGATTACACTTAATTTTAAAAACAATTAATGAATTGCTCGAGTACAAAAAATAACTTAAAAAACCATGCTAACAAATCCTACTCAAACCAATTCAATTTAACAAAATAATCTAAACAATTGACTCACTTCTTCGGGGAAGAGGAGGAATGGATTGTCCATTTTCATACGCTCCATTATTCTTGCAATTAATTAAAGTACACTAATTTACGCTATTTATCGTTTAAAAATAAAGTCAAAATTTTGTAAAAGTATGAAAAATTGTTATTAACAAGTCGAGCTAGTATTTGAGTACAAGCTAGTTAATATAATTTTCTTCAACTTCAGAAGCCAAACATCAACTTGAGAATGAGGATAAGTTGTCTTCCTCTTGAATCCAAGTTGCTCACAATCAAGTCTATTCAATGTTCTCTTCTAGAGGACCTACCGGCAAACAAGTGCCTTTTGCTTCTGTCAATGCATACATGAAGCAGCATCAGGGTCCTGGATTAGGATAATCTACATAACCTTACAATTAGTTAATGGCTATGCATGTATGGGTTATGCCTTAAATTAACAGACGGAGTACTAGTAACATCCATTTAGTTTCATTTTATTAACTTTTTAGGCAATAATTGTCATGAGAGTGTAATGGGAATGAAGGCATAATGAACAGAGAAGTAAAAGAAAAGTGGTCTAGAGAAACAAAACATGGGAATATTTTGGGTAGTAGCGAGGAAAGAAAAAAATGTTTGAATATTTTGGGCGAAGGGAAAGAAAAAAAGTGTTTGGTTGTTCTGGACAGAGAGAATAGACCAAAATGCTTGAATATTTTGGAGAGGGGGAACGGAAAGAAACTTTGGAAGGGGAACTCTTGGGGAAGGGGAAAGAAAATAATGTTTGCATGTTTTGGGGAGAGAGAAAGGAAAAAGAAGTGTTTGATTGTTTTTGGGACAAAGAAAATACCTAACATATGTATGTTTGGGGGAGAGAGGAAGGAACAAAAGCGTTTGAATGTTTCTGGCACAGAGAAAATTCCTAAACAACGTATGTTTTTGGGAGAGAGGAAGGAAAAAAAAGTGTTTGATAGTTTCTGGGACAGGCTGAGAAAGTACCTAAACATATGTATGTTTGGATAGAGAGAAAGGAAAAAAACTGTTTGATTGTTTCTGTGACAGAGAAAGTACATAAACATAAGTATGTTTGTGGGAGAGAGAAAGGAAAAAAAGTGTTTGAATGTTTTTGGGAGAGAGAAAATACCTAAACATATGTTAGTTTGGGGGAGAGAAAGAAAAAATAAGTGTTTGATTGTTTCTGTGACAGAGAAAGTACATAAACATATGTATCTTTGGGGGAGAGAGAACGGAAAAAAAGTGTTTGATTGTTTTTGAGGCAGAGAAAAGACCTAAACATATGTATGTTTCGGGGAGATGGAATGGAAAAAAACGTGTTTGGTAGTTTTTGGGAGGGAGAAAAGACCAAAACATATGTTTGTTTGGATAGAGAGAAAGGAACAAAAGATTGTTTTCAGGACGGGGAAAACACCAAAATATGAGAATGTTTTGGATAGCGTAAACGGAAAAAAAGGTTTTTGATTGTTTTTAGGTGGAAGAAAAGACCAAAATACGAGTATGTTTTGGGGAGAGGGAAAAGAAAAAAAGGTTTTTGATTGTTTTTAGGACGGAGAAAATGCCAAAATATGAGTATGTTTTGGGGAGAGGGAAAGGAAAAAAA
>JAQIXQ010002417.1:0-10712 GCA_034700485.1 Pseudosinella alba | reverse complement strand
ATTACCAAATAGCAATCCTTGAACTCTTATGTTAGCAGAATATTAGACATCACATGTCACCAAGACTTTCCTAGACCCACTGGGTACCTTAGGAGTCTCTATTGCCCACTTTAAGTGTCATAATTCGACTCAGGGGGTCAGGAAACCCCAGTATGCCCAATTGTAAGGAAATCGGACCCATGTGGATTTTCCGAAGCCAGTAAGTTATTCGTAGTTTTGAAGAGAATTAGGAAAGTCGAAAGTCGCGACCGACATATAGTGCCACCGGAACATGTCTCTGAAAAGAGGAATACGTTCTGGCATGCAATTTTCTAATAATTTTATTGTGTTTCAAAAGCATAGTTTACATTGTTTTTTGATGAATGATAGTTTCTAATCATAAATGGTATTTTTCCATAAATTGCTGGATATTTTTTACGAAATCCTACAGAAGTCTGGCATGGAGTTTTTCTCATTTTATTCCTGGATAGTTTCCATTGTTTGATGGATACGATATATATAAGTCAATGTCTACTGTAGGGAAAGAACCACTTTTTGGCACATTTTCTCACTTGAGAGAAATAATTCTGTCGTAAATATTAAATGGGATTTCCAGAGCCTGTCTAACATGGCGGGGGTGACGTTCTCGAGGATGATGGGAACAGCGGAAGTAGAAATAAATTTTCTCCGCTCAGTTACTTCTTCGAAAGATAAATGGGGACGGAGATAAAATGCGTTGGCGGGGTGAGTGAAAATTATAAATATTTCTTAGAAGAGAGCTGAATGAGACTAAGATAGTAGTAAGATAACTTACCAACACTGTACCTATTTCATTAATTAACGTGCGTGGGGTAATCGATAGTTCTCATCGTCAAGTCTGCATGTGATACAGCTATACTCATTCGCATTTATCCAATCTACTATTATTCAACCTGTACAGTTTTTTAACACATCTCCATCATTAATTTATCTTCTCATCTTTATCTTTCCAGCATTTCAGTTCTAGTCTTGATGCCCATTCCCGCCTCCACATTCATGTAATATGACCATTGACAATATTGAGCTAAGACTAATGTAATTGGTCCTAAACCAACTGTAATTGTAATGGGACGTAGGTAATGAACTAATAATACGGGAATGCTAGCTGTCTCTGAATTATGGAAATAAAACTAACGGGAAACTGTCTTTGGGAGTTTTTCCCAACAATTTACGAGGTAGCAGGCAAAAAAAAGGGTCATATTTCGCAAAAAGGAGGATGGTAATTCCACTCTCTTTAGCAGAAAGAAACGTTAAGGCAGGTTCGTATGGTTTTGTTTTGTAATATGGAAAAGCAACGTGACTTGCTACCTGTATTTGCATGGCAAACAAAGAAAATGGGAGAGAGCTAAACAAACGAGACATGAAATTGGCTTTGTTTGGGATGAGCAGGAGAATGAGCGAGCGCTTCTTGTCTTATTCCTCCTATCCATTACGTGAGTGATGATGAGATATATGAGAAAGTGGGCTGTAAAAAGCCATATATTTGCATTTTATTTATTTATGAAGGAATGCCATCGCCTTCATCCCATTCCATGTATGATTCCATGTATGTATTTCTACTTTTGTCTTGGCTTGGGTAGTTGTGATAGTTTAAATTAATCATATTTCTCTCTCCCTCTCCTCTCTCTGTCCTGTTACTTTTATAGGGAAAATATTCAATATTATTATAATAAATGGGTTAGGAGGGAAGAATAAGGTAAAGGTAAAGGCTAGGCTTGGGCAGGGCTGGCTCTCCTGAAATGGTTGTAAAATTAAAGTAGTTGTTTTTATGTTAGAATTAGATTTATTGATATTTAGCTTTTTGTTTTACTTCTTGTAAATAATTCATTTGTTCTAACTAATTAGATCAAAGTAAAATAATAATAGTGCGTTTTTCGTTTCTTGTGCACTGGAAAATGCGTAGTTAGATGAAGAAATCTTCTGTAATCTTGTCACTTTACCCCAGTTGGGGGAATACTGCCGTGAAACGCAACAAGAATGTAGAAGTGAATCTCTTTTCCGCACAATTTGGTGTCATTTCTAAGGGAGTGAAGAACACTGACGATGACGGTGAGAGATATTAGTTTTGAAGAGGATTAGACTGGCCAGGCGAAAACCAGTCACAATCTCACAATGGCTAAGAAAAAAATTCTCCTCTCCGTGACCAAAGGCAATTAATGTCACCCTGATGGACATAACAATATTTAGAATCAGCGGGATCTCTTATTCCATAATTAATTGAATTTACACCTGCCATTCATTCATACATGGATGGCCATTCATGGATGTAGCAATACTTAAACAAGCACTCATGATAATATAATAATAACATGATGATGACCATTTCATCCAGCAAATTGTCATGTTCGCTTTTAAAAATAGCTTTGTTGTTTGTAAAGTAAAATGAGCTAATTTGGTATCATCTCATCATAATCATCTATTGGCTTGTGTGATACTGGCGTATTAATAGTAGTTAATAAAGTATTCAGTTCCCCATTTAAGGCTCTCTTCTCCCATATCTTATTCCAGATATGCAGATACAATTACACGCAACAACAACAATAAGTAATATCATTAATGGGACCACAACGGGTGCAAAATGGCATTTCAAGGTTTCGCTAAAACATACAATTCGTGTAGGTAATGCAGAAATATACATGGATATTTTGCTGTTATATACAGTTCAATTGTCGTCACACGCTGGTTAATTAATAATTAAGAATATAGTCACATTCCCATTCTTAGCTCGATTGTATAAATAATTGTTTATTGGATTGGTTTATGGGGGAAAGCAGACATGAAATGTTTCACTACATGAATCTATGCTATGGAAGGGGTTTAATTCATTGCTTAGGAAAGTATGATGGGATTGCACTGTTGGCTGAACAAAGCAAAAGTGACTGGTCACCGATCAAATAATGATTTGTATTTCTGAACTAGACTGGACGGGAATGACAGGATGTAATTTGTAGCTCGTCCACTTTGTTTCAATAACACGTGTACAATGTAGAATGAATATACAGGAATTTTGCGTGGGCCAACATAGATATTTCAATCTGCATTAATCACGAACGATGCAATGATAATGACAAACACACACATTTAACATGAACAGAGGACATTCATACGGGCTCAATCGCTCAATCTACTCAAGAGCATCCAAAAGTTTAGTTTATCTTGATGCATTGCAAATTATTTATTTATCCCTTGTGCATATTTAATTAAACTGGAAGGGACTTGATTTGAGACGAGTGGCGAGGATATGATATGGGCTACGTGTATACTATTGTCGAATTGGCTAAATGACACGCATACCTTATATGAGCACAATACAATGAGTACATGCATAATATTATGTTCTTAACTTCTTCCTTTTGAAGACCACGCTTGAACATTTCTCCAGCTCTTCGGTACCCACTTAACCTCGGCTCTTATTATTGCACGTGTCCGTCTACCTTTTTTCTTACAATTTATTGATCTCGCCTATTGATTGCAGTTGTAATGCATATATAATGATACCAGCATGCAGCACCTTTTTGCCAGTGTTCGACATGATTTTGATTTTACAAATATGAATTGCTAATTCCCCTTCACAAAAAATTGCTTTCCATGCGAAAGCGATTTTGGGATATAAGTTATTGTTGTATACAAACATGTTTGTATAGGTACCTCCAGTCAAGGGCACTCCGTGTTTTCTATTGAGCTGAAGTTAAGTATGTATTAGTGCATGTTGAGGGAGGGTTATGGTTATGTATGCAGTGCGAATTGAGACATTGTTGCATGGCCTGGTACATTCTACGAGAAATCAATGGATTTGGATGGTACCACCAGATACACCTTGACCTTGCTTGTACTATAGCTGAGATTAATTTGACGATAAGTATTTCGTGGTTACACAATTCCCCAGCAGACTTCACTTTTGAAAGCTGTGATGGGAACTGACTGATGCGAGACGGGAAGAGTTGCTCGTGTGGGTAGGAAGAAGACTGATATAATGTGATAAAGTTCTCTCTCAGTCCAAGAGTCCCGTCCCATCCCATCCCATCCCAGTAGCTGTTGAATTGACTGATGGATGTGCAGATGGATCGATGATTGTTTCGATATGCAAATCAAAACGATTTTCATAAATTATATCCTCCCTGTCACTATGTCCCGGTATTAATTGTATGAATTGAATAGCCTCTTGTTAACCACATGTCCATATCTCCATTTATTACGTGTTTGAATTATCTTTGTGATGAATACAATCAAAGTCAGTTAACTCAACTGGTCAGAATCAAGAAGGCGACGGGACGATGCGATGCTTTTTGGCAACTTGGCAGCTCATCCCCAGTTCATTTTAATATTCATGAAGCGTGTCCACATCGCCATGTTTGACGAAGGAGAAGTGGACGTTTGTGGGAGAGATCCACACTTCCCACTTTTGATTTTTTTTTCGTGTGTTCGGGAATGGATAATCATTTGTCAGGTTGAATCTTGAAACTGATGAAATGATATATTGATTGCTAGAATAATTCACATCGGAGTAGACAAATAAGATAGATGGGAAATGATAAGTATCTAGATGCTTGTCAGTTTGGCTTTAGCTAAATATTTTATGAATATTTTTTTCTCACGGAGACGGGGATATGAAATAAAACAGATTTATTTCCTTATATCGCATCGGGGCAATGTAAACCCGAGATCGAATTTTGTAGTCAATCTTTGATATAACTAAAGTCAAAAGTTGCCCTCGAAAAAATATGCTTGGGTTATTTTTCCAATTATTAATATTGCTAAAAAAATTCCGACTAGCAAAAATTCCATTGAAACTACGCTGCAAATAACAGGGAGTTTTTTTCCTAAATGACAGGATCATCTCGGATCATGCGAATGTTCATGTTTGAAATGAATGCCTGTTTGGGATGGATATGGGAAGCCACAGTCTCGCAAACTTTGAAATTTACACGTGCAAAAGTGCAAATAGTCAGCTCAGCACAATGATGGTGATGGCTCGCTGACATTAATCCGGGTAGACGTTTTGTTAATCAATTTGTCATGCGGTAATCATGTATATTATTACATGACTTCCAAAATTGCAGTATCTATATTTGCTATTGCCTCAATTGCTCGTGTGTTTCGCCCAAATAATGGAATCATATTTTAGAACTTTTGTAAGATGGGATTAGTGACCTGTGCTTGTTTTTAATCCATATCAAGGAATTCTTAATGAGAGGAAGAATTCCATAATTTTTATTTGAATTTACGTAACAAAAATATTATAACTCAACTCATGTTTCCACTTATTTTTAAATGTTTGTTATTGTTTACTATCTAACGAAAATATGTAGTAATATTTTTTTGTTTTTCGCTTCCCTTCCAGGAAAAGGGAAAATGTATACTTACCTATATGATAATGATGCCAATTCTAACAATATGTCTTCTTTTTATTCGTACTAAATGAACCATACGACAATACAAATTGCATAATATTGATAAAGGATTCTGATAAAAATGCTCCAGTTCATATAGCATTGTAGGTTAATGAGTGGCTTCCTATTTCCTGAAGGAAGGATCGGATATTCTTGGAAAGTTAAGCAACGAACAGGCTAAAAGTAATACGAGAACTATTTTGTCGCTAATACGCAGATGGCTGATATCTAGTTAATTATTTTCCCAGCGTGTGCTTTATTTACCGGTCGCAGTTATCGAAGAAAGAAGAAAGTCGTGCATAAATAAGAGATATACTTTCCATTTTATTTGGATAGGATATTATTACTCGGAGCAATTATTATAAAGCATGCCTTAGGATATGGCTTATTATTAGCTGCTGAAATGGGCAGGTCGAGAAAGTAGAGAAAGTAAGTATTGACCATATAGACTAAATAAACTCGTACTCGTAACATCGTCAACATGTACACATATTATGACGGGCGAATCAATTGAATCCACATATTCAAACATTCTACAATATTTATTTTATCTCTGTCATATTTTCTCCGAAAATCCGGATTATATATGACCCAGTTCAAATAACTCATTCCGATGAAGGAAACCTTACCCAGTTTCACGGAAAATAACAGAAATAAATTATATGCCCCACTGGGGAAAGCACTGATAATTAAACCAAAACTAAAATAGGTTTAATTGGCGGCTAATAAAACTTTCACGTGAAATGTTTGCGGATGGTATAATGCAGTGGAACCGGTATTGGAGCGTATTTGAATATTGATTCCTCCAAAATTTCGCGAAAATTTACCTCGTGCAAAATTCATCAGCTTCCTTCCACGTGTTGGGCGAGTGGTACGGATGCATGATTGTGATAAGCGCGAAAGAAATGAAAAAATAATGTCCAATTTTTATTGCTTTCTTACATGCACGCTTTCACTGCATGCCCCTTTCATGGTTTGTTTATGCCAACCAATGTGGAAATTATTTACCGATAAGTCGATGGGACAGGGTAAAATTCCGAGGAAATGACAAGGTGGGGACAAAGACGGGTCGCGTGTAGTAGACATGCAGGTATGACAGGAAAGTGTCTGTTGTGCTGCCTTCAATTTTGTTTTGTATATGATGACGAAATCGCCGTATAATGTACAGTTGCAATTGATTGTTTTTATTGTGGTATCTTTGTCTCGTGAAATTACGGTGGACAATTCAGATCATATCGTGATAGTTTATGAGAATTTCCGAATGATTGACAAGCGGGTTAGACGATGAGAGCAGGCAGCATGGGAACGTCCCAAAAGTTATGGAATAATTGCGTGAAGATTGACATTATGACATTACCTGAGACCAGCCTTTAGTTTGAAGCTTAGCATGGCTGATTTACGTAATCGAATTTCGTTCGCAGAATGAAATATATATGTATCTGGGAAGTCAGTATGAATTCATCGAAATAAATAATTATGGCTTGACCAGGTTGTTCTCATGTTACAAATTGTAATCAATTTTCTGATTTGTGGAAGCCAGTTGAAACGTAATAAAGTCGGTGGGACAAATCAGAAATTTTCCATCAACTAATTATTGGAACCAGAAATAAACTTCATGAAAAAGAAAGTTTCGAGAATGAAGGCTATTTAGACCATTTATCTATTCAAATAGTAATTTTACATATACGAAATTAAAAATAAGACGCGACAAAAAGCATGTTTAACTCTATGCAATAAGTCATAAATAGAAAACTTTCCAGTTTTCTACGCAGTACGGATTTTACTGTCAAGTCAAAATATTATCTAAATTTAGCTTACCTAATTTACGATTTCCCAATCTCTACGAGCAGAAATGGGCTGGAAAAATATTTGCACTCGTTTACTTCTAGGTGAATAACCTTTAGATGGGATCATGCTCCATATTGCACATCAGATAAGTAATATTAAAGTAATTCATGCTATAAATGCGTGCTTATCAAATACACCCACAAGTACCCAATCCTTTCTCCAAATTTCACCTTTGTTGAATGATACCAGAAGGAAATAAATATAGCGTCATTTACTTTCTGGTTAATTAACGGGGACTCATTGGCTCACACGAATCAAATTAATTGTCCCAGTAAACACAAAGGACAGGAAGCTGACAAAAGGCTTAGACAATGACAAGGAATGACCCAATTTCATCCTTAGCTTGCATTTTTATCTGAGCATCTCTCACAATTTGTCAGTAACATGGAGGTCTGGATTCTGGATATGGGTTCATATAGTGTATCGTAGCTCGTAGGTTGCTGACATCACGACAGCTAACGAGTAAATGTTCTTGGCTACAAATATGCATTGGGACATGTGACGAGAAAACAAAGAGAGATGGAAATAATGTTTTACTTCCGTCATTACATCATCATCATAGTTTCATCATAGTTGTATCTGGGAAGAATGAAGAGAGCAGTTTTGCTCCCCAGTGCAATGATAGAGCAAATATTTGTTCGCTTGACTTTCAGACGAGGAGCTATGCCTGGAATTTAGTCTATCTATGCGACTGTGACTACATGAATTCTCGGGGTGCCCGGCCAAGTTCCCCATTTACTCACATCCCAGTGGGTTACTTACGTAAAACCGAAAATTCTTAAAAATGTCACAAGCCAACCCACAATATTAAGTACATTAATGCAGGTAATGTACATTTCTATAAATGAGACTAGCTCCAGGCAATTCATATGACATGAATGTGGAACTCTCCCAAAATGAAAGAACAAAGTCAAACTAGGCACCCACATTTTTACACATTCCTTCATTCAAGAAAAGATTGATACATATCTGCCCGGCTGCACCTGGGACTGACTGACGTCAAGAACACTGACCGATACCTGACCTCTAGAACGTAGTTTGTCATCAAAACCTTAAAACGACCTTATAATGTCGAAGACCTGACTTGGCTAATCAAATCAAGCTGACTCTGACTGTATCCTACTGGGATTATTGCAAAAAATATGAAAGCTTATCAAAAAATTAAGATGCCCAACTGCCTAAAATATGCTCGTAATATGCTGAACATTTGTTTCATTTTTATCATAACTCCCAAGATGTTCCAAGTCCCATTTCAACTCTATCAATTTATAATACGTCAGAAACCCTTTATTTGTTCAGTTTATTCAGCAAAATCCTCCTCCGAAAAGTTGAGATCCAGCCAAAGCCAAGCAAGGAGGAAATTATATCGCCTGCCATATGCATCCATCCCGGGATGAAAAATCAACATTGGCCACATTTATTAGGGATTTCCATGTCAAAAAGACCCTCTCCTTCAATAAATAAAAAAGTAGCAATGTAATGGCAGTCAAAATAAGAAAGATATTGCTCCCATTACACAGTAATAATATATCAAAGTGATGTTAATCCTAAATGCTTGTCGGCTTCCTTTATGGGCCTCTTCTAATCGTGTATGATTATGAACATAAACGTTTTTTCTTTGGGGTAAACCAAAGGGGAAACCACAAAACGCCTACATTTTCATAAAATTAGTGACGAAGCAAAACATGGCCACACATTTTGGCTAATAGATGCCAACTGCCAAGTTTTTTTTACCCGAGCTCGGTTACCCAAAAATCCAATCCAAATCCAAGATGGAATGGAAGACGAAACTGTAGGGATTTCAGCTTGTGGCAGTTTCAACAGCTTTTCCCTAAGATGTTATGATAGGAATGATAGGATACAGATGAAGTAGAAAACCAAGTGGGGTTTATGCCATGATGGCTTGCATCTTTTCTGTAACGAAAATAAAAAGTTAATTTATGGGAAACACACGCCCTTCATTATCTCTATTACTCTTTATCCTTGTCTACTGTCAACCAGCTAGAGCCACATTTCTGCAAGCCTGTCTCTTATTTTTTCTGGATGATGATGATATGGTCGATGATATGACCTTTTCCGTAGAATTACTACTGCTCTGCATTTTGTGTGATCCGATAAGGATCAGAAGTAGAGGATCACCACGAGCATGGAATAATTAGCCGGAAATTAATTGATTAGTAAAGTAATGTTTTGCTTGGGCATCATCACCAATGAACGTGACAGATATTTTGGAGATGAGATGTGGTCAACCTTTTGGATATTTTTTAGCATGTGCCATTCTGATTCTAATTACTTGTGTATGTTCATGTCAACAACATGTCATAGCTATAGTCATGAAAATGTTCTCTCCCTCCACCCATGCAATTATCGTCAATTACTAATGGTATGGTATTTGGTAGTTGACGTTGTCAGCAGTTGTTTTGTTTGTCCATGCCCATAGCCAAATGTGCATGATATCAAAATTGAGTGCACACAAACATAAATTCATGATTAAGTTAATAATGCGTAGTTCCGGTGAATTTTTAAATATGCATGTGAATATAAACATGGGATTAATATGCGTATCAAGCTATATATAATTACGTAATTTCTTTTTTTTAATTTTAACAGGTACGGGAACTTTCGGCCGAGTTGTCCTCGTGTACGACAAAGAGCATAGGGAATATGGAGCCTTGAAGATCCTTCAGTTATATGACGTAATTCGATTGAAGCAAGTTGATCATGTGAAGAATGAGAAGAATATTTTGCAACAAGTCAAACATCCCTTTGTCGTTAACTTGTAAGTTGGCCATTTCTATTCCTGGAAAAACTGTTCCTGTATTTTTACATGCAATCGTCCCATCTATTTCCTATCCAATACTATAGTTTAGGTTTAAAAATAATTTTTTATTGAATTCCCTTTCGGCAATGTAAGCTTTTATAGGTTTTATTAACCTATAAAAGGCACTCGCTGATTTTTAACATGCTCTCTCCCTGTTCATGTTCCTGTTCCTATCTTGCGTCTTGTTGTCTTCATTATTATCTTTCCCTCCGGGACGAATGGAGCATGTAAAAAATACCTCCTCATGTCATGTATCTTTCTTTCCACGTCTCTTTTTGCAGAAAATGGCATCACAAGGACGAGTACAATATCTACATGTTGTTTGAATACGTATGCGGGGGCGAGCTCTTCTCTTACCTGAGAAACGCGGGTCATTTCTCCTCTTCAACAAGTGAGTGAAGCATTAAATGAGTCTGATATGTGTATACTTTGATCATGTCAAGTAATTTTTATTTTATTTTACCAAATTATTAAAGGTCCAAGAAAGTTAGACATGCATGACATAAAATTTCCTCCTGGCACATTCCAACATTTTTTTTTGTACTGACAGCAATTAGTTGACAACTTGTCATTATGCTCGGTTCTCAACTCCACGCCATATTTCGCTGTGAAATGAAATTGTCAAAAGCATTCAT
>JAQIXQ010002416.1:0-10714 GCA_034700485.1 Pseudosinella alba | reverse complement strand
ACCCGGATTAGGGTGTGCAATCTTCCCTTCCGTAACATTGGCAGACTCCATATACACTTCTACTCGCATAAGCCTGCCCATATGCTTATGAGTTAGTAATATCCTAATCATTTTTTGTTTTTATTTTTCACCATCACTAGGGTAATGCTAAATAATGCATGCAAAACATGAAAGGTAGTGAATGATTGGGAATGTTCTATTTGACACTTTGTCTGACTATGAATATAATGCTGAAGGGGGTGAAGGTATCCCTCTTCTTATCTTCCAACTGATCTTTCGGTCGAGTCTTACTGTACCCGGTTTTCTGTTGAATATCACACCACTGTGATTGACCTCATTGGCCATCCTAGTGACCCGATAGTTTTTTTTTGTTGGCCAGTTCATAATTGTATTATAAAATGAGTTTCAATCTTAATTATTTGATTTAATGACGAAGTTGATGAATTTTTATTTTGTGCTGGCAAGTCTCATTATTAATCAGCAATATTATATTTCAGCAGAACATAAACGTAATAATCAGTGATTAGCCCCTATTCCTATCTGACAACCGTCTGCTAATTGTAAGTGAAGTGCGATTAAGAAGTATATTTTTTTAAATGTATATGAAAGCTTTCATTTTATAACTTGGCTTGGCAGCAACCAGGAATTCAAATATGTCCTTGTTAACTTTGGCGGGTTAAAACAAGAGCTTCCATTATTATGCTAATTGTAAGATATTTTATCTAATAGATAAAAACCGTAAGCGATATCCCTAACATGACAATAGTTTTACGCCATTGCAACATGGGCCATGTTACATGGCGATGGAAATAGCCCAACAGGCTAGGAGGAATTTGCGTTTAATAGTTTTCTAAAAGTCACTTTCACTCTGCTCCGCATCTGTTGCCTTTTAATTAGTTGACAAAGGGAATTTTATATTTACACGATCAAGCAGAAAATTCAGACATTCAGGATGAAGAAGAAGTGGCCCAGCAATATCTTGAGATTTATCATATGGGCATTTGTTGATTTAGAAACTGTTTTCTGTGCAAAACTCGACACTGACTATGGTTCCATTTTTGGCAACATGTTTGGTATTCCGCCACAAACTATTCACTCCTCCATTCAGTGGTCTCTCTTGCCAAACAAAATCGAGAATTTGAACGAGCTCATATCACCCTTTAGAAACTGCTTCATTCTACTCCGCCACCTGAATGAACTCAGCCCATTGGACTTTGCCCCATTCCAGTATCCGGTCGTCCTAGCTCAAAATCAAGATTTGGATTGGAGTCATCTCTCAAAATTTTACATCAAGCCAAATTCAGCTTCCTCATCGATCACTAATTGGTATACCATCGAATATCTCAACTATACCAGGAATGCCCGACGTTGGAACTGTGAAGCCCAGTTACTTCTCCCTTGGAAACGGAAGCCAAATTGGCTGGGACACTTCTACAAGCTGTGGGAAAAACCAAATTCAACAAAGGACATGCTTGCCTCCGCCCCAATCCAATATCACATCCTGTTACTGGACCAAACGGACTTTTACCTGACCACGGGTGGCTGGTTCCCAGCTGGCAGGGAAGAGTTTTATTGGAACCCATTTTTGTTGGTGGATGAATTAAAATGGTATGACATACCTGTAAATAATTTTGGACTTGTCGTGGAAGTTATGCCCCCGAGGGAAGACAATGGCACCTCTATAACAGGTAGTTTCATTAGAAGGATAAATTTTCTTGTGCCGAGCCTGGGTCCCCTGTCAATTTGCGGGAATATGCGTGAAATCGGTGCCATTAGCGACATAAAGTGGATGGGAACACTTTCGCCACAACAAGCTATTTGTTCCATGCCAAGCGACTACAATGAACTGGATATTTTGCGATGGGTTTATCAACCGTTATATTTGATGGCATCCGGCACGGAAAGGAGTCGGTTACCCAGTCAGGATGAATTTTTGCAACATTTGTTCTGGTGCAAGTCCTCTGACCCTTTTCAAGTTGGGAATGTATTCTTGAGCCAGTGGACAGGCGACATTCTCAACATTGGCCATGCCAGGCTGTGGCATTCCATATTGGGGAATTGGAGCAATCTGCAGCAGGATTTTGTCTGCGACACTGACAACTTATTTTTCTTCAAGCTAGCGAACAGGGGGATTCTAGCATCTCCGCGTGCTTCAGTGTTCTTGCGGGTGTTGGAGGCGCCAAGCTCCTCCCATCTTACATTAACAGCAGCGGGATCCTTCCCGATACCTAGTAAAACCCTTCAATTTGTGAGTTGTGGAAGGCCCATGTTGGAAACCTTAGATTTTCATTTGTTGGTCTCCGTCTATGATAATTACATTTGGGTTATGACTTGTTTGACAATTATGCTCTTCCCGATTGCTACATCCGAGTTCATACTTCTGTCGGGAAATATTCAGCTTCGCCAAAATTGTCAAAATCCTCCAAGCTGTAGGGAGAGGCTCCTCAAGAGAATTAACCTGGTATATGACGGCGCTTACCGGATTTGCAAAATCCTTTTGGAGCAGGGCGACCCATTCCAGGCATCCATCCTTGAATTGCAGAGCGTTCGATGGGCCGTATCTGGACTACTCCTTTGTGGGATCATTCTGAGCAATGCATTCTTGCTTAATTAGAATGAGTGTCGTTTGCAACGGATCAAATAAAATTATGGCTTTAAATCTCCGGCTTTAAACTTGTTTGCATGACTAGGTATATGTGACAATCGGAAATGGGTACTTTACTGATGTAATAAAATACTTGTATGTTGGACCCGTCTCGTTTATCGTATCTCGAGATACCATCACCGTTCACTAACTCCGACAACACTGACGATAACCTCAGCATTTGTCAAGTCCCAACCAAGTCACCAAGAAAAGTCAACATTATCATTACGCGCTGAGCATTCAGCCTATGTCGCATTCTTCCATCTAAAGGATTAATTTCCCTAAACAAAATCATGACTTCCGTCCTGTCCCACTAAATATTAAAGTTTACTTAAGCAAAAATAATTGTATAATCATCACATCATCATCAGATTCTATCTACTCTGGAAGTTATATATTATTTATTAAATCAAATGACCTATGTGATTTAGTGACAAGTATTCTTTAACGGAGTAGTTCACCCGAACGAAGCCTAATATTTAAGACAAATTCTCACCTGAATTCGCAATAACTACGGAGGATGTTTGCCGTTACATGGAAATGCGCACGCGTTGGATTATTAAAACAAATTTATTTATCTTATCAAGTTGGTTGCATATATAGCCAGAAAATACATATACATGTTCTGCTGTCGTCATATCCTTTCCAATTCTCTCATGTTTGTATGTTTATTCAGATTTATCTATGCATGCATGTGCATAGCTTATAAAAAACGTATTAATTTATTCCTCGATCAAACCTGTTTGACTGATAAACAAACATAAATATAAAAAATGGAAAGGGTCAGGAATACGACCAAGCTTACAATTGTCTTTAGGATATATAAGGGCATCGTAAATCTAGTTCATTAATCCCAACTTGGACAAAAGTCCCACCACCAGTACTAGTTTCTCTCATATTAACCCAAATTGTATTCGAAATAAACTACCAAAATGCATAACAGTTTGTCATTTCGATCCACCAACCTCCAATTTCTCGTAATATTGCTGCTATTCATGGTTCACCTTGGTCAAAGTTTCCAGCAGAGTCCGGTAATAACCACCTTACAAGAGCTTCGCCTTGGCCAGGAAAAGTCATCTACCCAGAGTATGGAAGCTGTCGCAAAAGGGTTGAGTTTAAAAATGGAGGAAATCTCGAAACAAATAGAGAACGCTGTGACACAGCTTTCGACACAGGTTCATGGTCATGTCACGACGGCAATTCATGGTTTAAAAGGGGTAGCCCAAGTCATTAATGATAGTAATATTACTCCCGGGGTATCCGAAGAGCTGGATCACTCAATTCAAGACGCAATTGCAAACCTTGATACGACTGCAAATGTGCTGGGCCACTCTCTTGACAATGACGTCTCAAGCATGAGCGTCGTGACCAGTGAAACACTTCGCATTTCCACTGCAGCCGCACGCGATATAAAGGCAGCCGTAGAAAATGCTGTAGCCCAGGGTAAACTACATAAGGAAGGTAAGGACCAACTCATGAAGATTATCAACGACCTCATCGACTCCATTGACCGGAGTTTACAAGAGTTTGGGAAGCCCATTCGCAATATCGCAGACAGAATCGCGGTTATCTCCTCACAATACCAGACCCATTTCACTGATATTAAAGAAGTTCCCGAACCGGTGAAGCTGGAACTAGTCCAAGCCGGCCGAGACCTTTCGAATAATTGGGCTGCCTTTATAAAAATTACTGAGTTGACAGGGGCTGGGAATGCTTCAGCCGAAAGAGTATCCAAAGCACTGGACAATATCCATAACTTAAATTGCATTCTCCTTGAGAAAGAGGATTTATCCTCCACCAAAACCCCCGTTCCAAGTCAGGGTTTTAAGGGTAAGTAAATGCATGTTATTTGTAAATTATCTATATGCTCTTGGTATAATGATTGTATCCAATGATTAATTTTGATGATTGTGAAATTATATTTGAAGGTCGGGTGGACGTTTCTGTATTACTTATCGCGCTTATCATCTCATTGAAAGGATGCCGCAAGTGGGTAAACTGAACTCAATGAAATATCAAGGGATGGATGGATACAGCAAGTATATTCTGCGAGAAAAATAAATGAAATGCACAATACATAACTATTTTATACATGTCCTTTAATACTACTATAATTATAGGTTCCCTTACAAGCTAATTTAATTCTAAATGCACTGTCTATCATTTAACTAACAGGACCTGCCATTATTAAATATTAAATTCTCATACTCAAATACCAAATCATGTAAATCCCTGTTAATCAACGTACATATGTGTACCTGTTAAGCAAAATTGGTGCACACAATTGCCAGAACATAATCTAATCGTAACACTACCCAAGAATGTCCACAGAATGAATTTGGATTTAAGCATCGAATGCAGGAGCAAGTTGTCTGAAAACATGGTATATGATTCGATTCATGTCATCAAATCATATATAGCCTATATAATATAGGTATGTAGATACTTACAGTCTTCACTCATGTCATCATGTTCGTCTCTAATTCAGCAAATACTATAGTGATAACTGATTGGTTTTGAGTATGACGCAAGAAAATAAAGTAGGATTGGCAGAGCTGGGATTTTAGAATAAATTTCTTTTAGTGAAACCAACTAACTTTTACTTCTTCATATTCCCAAAGAGCATTAATTTTAGCATGTATAAATGTGTTTAATTTTGTGTAATAAAACTAATTACGAGTAATTTAATTAGCTTGGGCTGCATACTGCATATCATCTGTGCTTATCACAATAAACTGTGTTATGGCAATGGGGACATATTAAAATAAAGATGCTGTGCCTGAAGTCCAAATGGCGACCAAGTGGACAACTGCCCAATTGTGTTCTTCTTGGTAACTTCCTTGTTCCCCATTTCATTTTGGGTCTTAGAAACAAATAAAAAAGCTTCAATTAAGCAATGTGTCCCATCTATTAAACATACCTACACCCATAATCAAATAATTCATAAACCTCTTTAATACCTCTTCAAGCAACTCCAGTAAGCTCTTATTATGAGCCCTCCCCATGAACACTTTCGTTAAGCAGTAAATATACCAAGTCCCCAATCTCCTACGACGCGCTGCAGCATATCCTGGAATGGTTGAAAAGCATATGATTGCATTGTTAATGGGCATGGTCACTTTCTCGTCCTCGAAGTCGGTCTCGAATTTCTGGCAAGCCTGAATAATAAAGATTTTAGGTTTCCCATCCATCTGTGGACACGCTTCGGAGTTGAATTGGTAGACAATGTCCTTGTACAGGTGGATGGGCTTGTAGTCAGACGCGTCCAGTTTGGTGTATACCCCATGGCTCCCCACAAAGACGATGCAGGACTTGGCATCACTTGGCACGGAAGTTTTGAATGTGGTCAAGTGAGTTTTGAACTCATCATAAGTTAAGTGTCCCTCCTGGATTGTGATCTTGTAGCCTAATGTGGATAGCAACTTGTTCAAGTTCCGGGTGTCCATCTCTGCACCATGCCGTTCATCCACTTCGTTGTCGAACTCAATTATGTTGAATAGGAGGGCATATCCTTTGTCGGTTTCAGGAAGATTGTAGATATCCTGGAACATAGTTCCATTCAATCCATTATTGAAAGTCGTTAAAAAATAATTAATTCCTTATATCAGTATTAGTAAATTTGACTGGATTAAGACCGTACGTACATTAGGGAACGCCATCCTTGTTTGTGGTCTTACAACGGATACTTTAAGTGGCTTTAGTTTCCTGCTGTCCATTAAATCCACTTCATCCACACCTTGTGGCTGAGAGGAACCTGGAGTAGGAGGCACAGGAAGTTTTTGCTCTGGAGAAACCTTTCATAATGAAGAAGAAATATAATTGAATTGTACTTTAAAAAATTTACATACAAAATAATTAATTGCCTGACATCAACTCTAGCCTATATATACTACAATATTGAATAGCTTGATTCACTTTGTGCACCAGTTAATACTGGGTTAATCCAGTATTAACTGGTGCACAAAGTGCCTAATTAGGTATAATATTATGCCCGATAGGTATACCTTTTCCTCAACTTGGGTTGGAATAGGAAGGCCCTGCGATAGATACCCCTTTTCCAGCATATCTACCGCAGTTTTTTCACGTGCTGCTCGTAGTGCAAAAAGCAACTGCTTGTACCCATCCAATTTCTTCTTGGCACACTCGTAGATTTCGAAAATCCGACCAAATTTAGTTGGTATCCCATCCTGCAATGAATAATATAGACCAGGTTTGTTGATGACATTGCGAATTAAGTCAAAACAACTTGAAACATTTTGATTAGCCATAACTAGTGAGTATTCTTACAATAGCATTAACATCGCAGTCGGATAGCACACCAAAGGATTTCAAATGAAGTAACTGTAACGGACCGTATTCTGTATTTTCAATTAGGAACGGTCCAGTTTTTCTTAAGTACTCGCGTTGCCATGCTTCCATTTTAAGGGAGGACTGAAATGAAACTGTTCCACACAATGGCGAAATTGATATAGAAATGACTGTTACCAAATAACGACCGCTCGAGTCCAGTGCCGGTCGGAAAATATATGGGTGCGGGCAGTATGTGGACGGAACAGTTCAAGTATGTGGACGCCAGAATATCGTCACGATGCGGAATCCATACACATTTGATTGTCTGCAATCTGCAGTGCTTATGTGATTGATGATAATTGATAAGGAGTCAACATACATAAGGAATTCAGATTTGGATGAATACTCAAGTTATATAATTTGATATGAATACTAACTCGTGAAAATTGTATATCATATGAACGCATAACATAATATAATATTTGATAACATATATACGAGTTAATTTTTTTGGATGCTGATATGATATTCTCCTTTCGGTGTATTTATCATATCAAATATTTAATCCTTTCGAAGTACTTGCAAGTCTGACCAACAAAGTCAAACTAAGGGAAATTAAGCAACACATGTTGCGTTAGGCTTAACATAATCAATCTGCTCATACCATCATTTTACAGTGACCATTTTCATAACGAGGATTTCATATTATATTAGGTTGGTAGAAGAGTGGGATTTGACTCCTTGTTTAATGAAACAACTTGAGGCATGAGGGAGATGGGAGACATAACATATATATTTACCTATGTTTTAGCATAAGTGGGAAAAGCTTATATAGTATGCATAATGTGGGATTCCAAACGGCCAATTTGTCTCTTAATTATGCGCGGCTAAAAATTTAGGTGTTATTTATGGTATGACTCACAACTTGTGACGGATGACTTCCTCTGATAATAAAGCAAACATTTTATCACAAATATGAACAAAAACTGGTCAAACTTACATATTATTGCAAAGTAGATGACGGAATATTGCATAAGCTAACATATAAGCCAAATACCATGTTCCAATTTATAACAAATCGTTTTCAGCAGAGGCAAGTTTCTACATTAGTTTAACATAACGTTCGTTATGGTGGCATGGATGTCACAGTCTGGATGGGGAAGGAATAGAGATATACGTATTTGCACATGTGCAAAACTAAAGTAATTATACTCTGCTAAAATTCCGCTACATCCAAAAACCAATCCCAGCTCCCAGTACATGTCAATGTAAACCAACCATACAGCTTACTTGGACAGAGATATAAGTTATATGCCAGTATAGTTAGGATGACCAATTTTCATAAGCTTTCCTGTCCAACATGTCCGAGTACGGCAACGAGAGTTCGACTCAATCATTATCATTATCATTACTTAATCTGCAGTTTGAAAAGGTAAATTATACACAGTTGAACCTTGCGCTGCAATGCATGAAAATGGCAGAATCAGAGATCTGTTGTTTCTTGGAACTTGAATATTTACACGACCTATAAAAAAGAGCAAATTAACTTATCAGTAAAGCTGTGTACGGACATAATATGTGTGTATATGTTTGACTCATGTCCGGTAAAAGAAATAAGTAAGTCTGAAGGAAAATATAAAGTTTCATTGATTTCCCTTACAACAATTCTGCATGTTTTTCTTTTTATTGGTTCTTTGGAATTTTAATATGTGGATTATATTATGAACATCTTTTTGTATTCGTGGAAATGTCTGAATCACACAATCAAATATGTTTGGTCATCAATATCGATCAAATGAAAAGGCATGATCGTGTCATTGTGTCTATTTCATGCTATATATATAAAGCCAAACTACATATTCCAGTATATTCATACTCACCCATAAAGAAGACCCAGACGCATTTAATATTCGTGATATAATTTAGCAGTTTGTCCCAAGGTGTTTTCAACTTAGCTATCAAAATGAATACAAGTTTTGAATGTCGATTTAAAAATCTTCCATTTCTTCTAATAGCATGGCTATTTCTCTCTCATCTTTGTGAAAGCAGAGGAATTCAGAGTGTTGGTGAAAGTACTATGAATGAGCTACGCGATGAAATGGAGGAACATACAGAAACAATAAGACAAGCTATGATCGAATCTGCGGTTCAACTCCGTGACAGAATCATCAGTGCCTCCCAAAGTTTACAACAAAAGGCCGAATCAATTCATTTTGGCGATAGCACAGCCTCCAAAGAACTGGAACTGTCTATCCTAGAAGCAAGCAAAAATCTTCGACTGATGGCAGACAAGTTGGGTCAGTCCATGGACAACGGAGCTAAGGAGCTGGGCGTCATGATACATGATACCAGAGGCAATCCGGAATTCACAAGTGATTACTGACGAGATATCCAAAGCTGCAGATCAAGCTGTGACCCAGGGCGACTCAAACATTGATCAAGTCAGCAACCACATCAGGGAAATCAAAAATGACTTCATGGACTCCACTGACAATAGCTTGCAGAAGTTGGCCAACTTCTTTACTAATGTTGGTAACGGAGTTATGGAACAAATTGGAAACAAATACGAAGACCTGGTCGGAGTGGGCGATAATCCAACATTTTCCCAAACCGTCCAGGACCTTAAGTCAAAGTGGGAGGCCATGATGAAAACTGTAAATGGTGTAGAGGAGTCCATTTCAAATTCGGGAATTGCTGGTAAGGAAACGTGAATCATTTTATAACAATTTGGGCACTGAATTTTTTTTAAATATTGATTTGGTAATAATAATTTGTTGAATAGATGGAGTTGACCTGTCCGTTTATTTGATCGCGCTTATTATTGGAAGGTTGCTACAATTTCAAATCTGAAGTCCAGACATCATCTCCCGAACCCAGCATTGGAGACATGTTATATTCGGAGAAACAAAGTCGTATTATAATTTATGCATACAAAATATGTCATTAGATAATACTGTAATTTTTTATACTTATAAACCCACTTAAAATCCAATAAAAGTTTAGTTGATGCTAAGCGTCATTAATACTTTATTTAATCAAATCTACAGTTAAAATTCTCAAGTCGATTAAATAGGGCAATACATTATTAACTCCGGAAATTATTCGTTAAAACGGTTTATGCTGACCAAAGTGATCTTTGAACAATTCCTGAAACAAATACATCCACTGTACAACCTTATTAGTTTACATGTTAAACAAAATTGGTGCAAGCATGTGCCACATACGTACATTAACTTACGTGTATACATATTTGCGATCCCATTTCCGCCAAAATTATATGCAAGCTACTCAAGAATGCATCCGGAATGTTGTTGAAAGATCAATGGCCCGAGTAATAACTTCTGAGAATCGGATCCACACTACCTACTAATATTTGCTTTTACTTATCAATCACATATTCCCATAATTACATACAAGCACTCAGTCATCATCACCAGCCAAATATTAATGTTGACATCGAGTTAGTTTGAGTCGTTCTTTGACAGGTGTGAAATTATTTACCGCTTATCATATTTCTAAAGTTTGGGATATTCCGCAGAAAAAATATATTTGAAAAATATGGTCATGTTCTCGTTCTTATTATAGGTATTCAATAAATTAAGAATGCAATGTTATTTTATGTCAATGTTGAGAGGATGATCTATTAATCTCAGGGTAGTAAATTACAAAACCATGCTAAATTAGACCAATCTGTTATTAATATTTTTGGAAATGGAATGGGTCCTGCTGCCCCTCATGTCGTCGTCATCACCATTACATATTTTTGGTTGTTAATGAAAC
>JAQIXQ010002415.1:0-10714 GCA_034700485.1 Pseudosinella alba | reverse complement strand
TAAAAAATAAAAATAAAAATTGGAAAGTTGGTCATCATCAATTAAATTACATTGAACAGGTGAAGAGGAGGATTGCATTTAATTGAACAGGCGAAGGAGAAGTTTGAATTTAATTGAACAGGTGAAAGGAAGATTGAATTTAAATTGAAAAGGTGGAGGGGAGATTGGAGGAAGGTGCTGGAGGGGAGATTGGAGTAAGGTGCTGGAGGTGAGATTGGAAAATTGGAATTGGAGGAAGGTGGTTAAAGGTGAGATTGGAAGAAAGTGGTGGAGGTGAGATTGGAGGAAGGTGGTGGAGGGGATATTGGAGGTGAGAATTGGAAGAAGGTGGTGGAGGTGAGAATTGGAAGAAGGTGGTGGAGGTGAGAGTTGGATGAAGGTGGTGGTGGAAAAAATTCAATTCAAAAGTGAATAGTGAAAGCTAAGGTGGGTGAATAATTAGAGGTGGGTGAATAAGTAGAAATGGGTGAATAATTAGAGTCGGGTGAATATTATTCACTGAATAAGTAGAGGTGGGCAAATAATTAGCGGTTGGGTAAGAATTAGATGTGGGTGAATAAGTAGAGGTGGGTGCATAAGTAAAGGTGGATGAATAACTAGAGGTGGGCAAATAACTAGAGGTGGGCAAATAACTAGAGGTGGGCAAATAACTAGAAGTGGGCGAATAATCAGAAGCGGTGTGCACGAGGTAAAAGAAAATGGAAGAAAGTACAAGTAGTTCTAATGAGGGTGGCAATAAAAGACCATACGATCAAAATCAAATGCAGGAAAAAAAACGAGCGCGACTTGAAAAAAAATAGTTTCATTTCCCGCATTTCGTTTCCCGAATTACATCTTGATTCATCATTTAAAATTTTGTAAGAATATACATGACGAAGATTTCCGGAACTCTAGACTCAGATTGGCAAGCCAATCTGCCGGGCTCCTAGTATAGGATAATCAATCACATTACCCAATTTTAATTAACTGACTTCCATTTGACAGTGACATAATTAATTATACACATAAAACATATGAATGAGCCAACAAATGACAAATCAAAAGTGACTTACTCGAGTAAAAACTCCGAAGTTAAATATTATTAGTGCAAGTGACAATTAAAGGAAATGAAGAAGATTAAGGGTAGCAGCAGCGGAACTACCGGGCCCAAAGGTGACGGTGGTGGTCCTGGTGCAAATGGCTTATCTGATGACGATAAGACTGGTACTGCTCCCCCCGAGGATGGCCATGGGGGAGCTAACAAATTGGAAACCGGAAGGGAAGCTGAAGGGAGGATTGGGGCCGGAGCCAACAAGAAGAGGAAAATGTCATTTATTGGGATTCATCTGGGTAAGTGTTTTTTGAGGTAGTTAAATTAGATAAGACAGGGAATGATTAATGGCAAGAGTAGTTAAAAATGTAATTATGTGTATTTCAAGAAAGACCAGTAATTAATTTTATTTTTAATTGTGAATTTTTACAGGTGCCGGGGAACATTCGGAGAAACGGAAGGAAAAGTATAAAACTCTTTGTGACGCTGCTTGTTCCAAGGTTATGTTCCATCCTTTACGCAGTGGTGCTAAATGACTTAATTAAGACTTAAGTTTACAAATTATCATTTAACTTGAAATTTATTTTTACCTATTAGTTTGAATTTAATTGACATGTGGTTGTTGATTATTTTGATTCCAGGCGATAAAGATTCTGAGGGCCGGAGGTTCCGCCGGAGAGGCGGTGACAGAAGCCACCAAAGTTTTGGAAGATTCGGGGCTGGTGAATGCTGGATCCGGTTCTAATCTAACTTTGGAGGGGACGGTTGAATGTGACGCTGGCTTTATGGATGGGGACGGTTATTTCGGTGGCGTTGGAGGTGTCCCCGGTGTTCCAAACCCGATTCTGGTAGCTCAAGCCATTGCGGATGTACACAAGAAGGAGAAGCTTTTTTCCTGTTCACGTGTTCCTCCCAAGTAAGTAGTAATTTAGGGGTAATTTTGTATTAAATATCCAGATTGTTTTCGTGCTGTCAATTTTTGGCTTTTTTAATTATGTAAATGTATACAAAATGGGTATGAATCTGGACTGAATCATTTAAATTTTTTAATTGTTTGGTTGGAATTTTTATTTTATAGTTTTATGGTGGGGAGTGCAGCAAAAAGTTGGGCATCATCAAAAGGAATTCCGACATGTGAAGACAAGGCTTTAATTTCAAGTACGAATACTTACGATTAGCTGTGGTAGGCATCAATTATATTCTGGTTGCAAATGCAATTATTTGTTAAATACACATTTCAATTTCATTGTTTTGCCATGTCTAAATCGAACCTATTTTTACTATTTTCCAGAAAGAGCAACGAAAACGTATGAAAAGTATATGTCGCAGTTACGATCCTCCACAAACGACGTTAATGATACCGTTGGGGCTGTCGCATTGGATAATCATGGGCAAGTTGCAACGGCAGTTAGCAGTGGAGGAAACTGGTTGAAGTATCCAGGTCGTATTGGACATGTAAGTTTTAGTTTATGAAGAATTATTGCTGTCATTTCATTAAAAGTAAAAAATTAGGCAGTATTAGTAAGTAGTAAGTAAGTAGTAACTGCATAAATACTAAATATAATTGACATAGCTGAATAGCTATGTTTTGTGTTGGTAATTAGTAATTATATTTTTACGTTTATAACTTTATCCGTCTTTTTTATTTTGATCTAGTCACCCTTGTTTGGCTGTGGATGCTACTGCTGCAACCTATCCCCTCGTTCTGGTAACGCCATCGCAATAAGTACCTCAGGATCTGGTGAGATGCTTAGTAGAGTCAGGCTGCCTCAAGAATGCGCTCAGGAGGTAAACAGCGAATCTAGTATCGGTCTTGCTGGCTCCCTTATTGCTGGTATCAATAAGCATTTCCTAAGTAAGTCTACGTTAAATTACTGTTCGACTTATTTATAAATTGTTATATCATTTAATTATTTGCTCCTATTTTATTTTAATGATCTGTTTTGTTTCGTGTAGATAATGTCATGTTAGATATTCACACTGAACCCCGCTTACTCGGAGTAATTGGATTAAGCTGGAATGGCAGTCGGGGCGAATTTGCTTGGGCTCATTCAGCAAGTAATTTTGTGATCGCTTATTCAAGTAGCAAATTGAGATCTACGAAAGTAAGCAATTCCTTTGTTAAAACTGAAAGTGCATTAATTTTTGAGGGTACATTAAATTTTCTTCGCCAAAAGACTAAAGTTTATTTTCTCTTTGTTTTCCAGATGCATTTTTCAGAACTTGGAACTGATTCTGTGCCTGGGAAGAGTCTGAAAGCGGAAGGAATAAGCTTTTAAATTTTTAATTAAACTTGCGCTGCCTGTTAATTTCAACGGACAATCTTTTGTATTTTTCTAAACAAAGAGTAATATTTACATATTTTGTTGACTGAAATCTTGAGGATGACAATAAAAATCTCATTTCAAACTGTTTACGACGAACAGTTCAAATAAAAATCTTTGATTTCTTCTTGTGGTAATCATTCCTTATAGTTCATAAATAGTTATACTTTTAGATTAGATATTAGTTAATTATTTTCTCTAATACTTTTAGTCTAAGTAATTTTTCAGTTATTTCAAATTGGCGACTTTAATTATAACTACCGCTTATATTCTTAAACTAAGCATGGGGGAAAACGCTAAATTCACGATTTCAAAATCCTGTTGTTTTTATTCTCATCCTCGTTGAAAATTGACAGAATCTCAGCGCTATCCCCAACCAAAGCACTTGTTCCATGTGTAACCGTGCATTGCATATGGATAGAAAACCAACATGCACGATTTTTATGAAGTACACCGCAAATAGGCTCATCGTTTCTACCTAGCCCCAATTTCATCCTTGTTAAAAAATCTGACAACTCAATTACACCTTGGCATTTCTGCATTCAAAATCGAGCATACTTATTTATTCTATAAAATTTTTGAAGTTCTTTCTAATACCCTTACGGAGAAAGAAAACTTGATTTCGACCACCAAGAAAGTGGAAATTCCCATTCTATCAAGTTGTTTTCCACACATCAATTGGCCAGATAATTATCGGTTTTGCACTCCTGTCTAGTTAGCATGCAAATTAAAGAGGCTTTGAAAAAATGCATGCCTTCCCTTCACTCGAGTTTAATTTTCTTTTTAAAATGTTAAACGGACATCCCTTTTTGGCATTTCTTTTTTGCGTGAAGAAGCGACGCGTCTTATCAAGATGATAAGACATAGCCATCTATGCTGGCATCATGCATTCCGTCATGAACTTTTTTTGCAAAAAATAATGATAGCTACTGTCAAATAGCCTTGCAATGCAAAATAATCAACCCCTTCATGGTCTATGGCAGGAGGTAGGGTGAATAGGAAAAATTCCGCAAAAATCATAATTAAATGACCATCCGGTACAAGATAATTATCCTGCTTACTTTCACTTGCATAGTTGCATGTTCAAACTTAAATTAACACATCTCAAAATTGACATCATCGACAGGTCCACCTTCAAGGCATATTCCCCCTTCAAAGGCGGTCACAAAAAGCTCAAAATGTCACCGTCATCATCACCTACTTGGAAAATTAAATTATTTATGCTTAAATAGTTAACGTGTAGCCTTTTCTTTTTCGCTGAAATTCTTTGGGAAAATTTCTTCGCTAAAATATTGAAAACGTATACATTTGTTGAAAATGGGCTGAGATGATGAAGGCAATAATACATCAATTATCATTTTTGGAGCAATCTCATTCTTATTTTGTTTCTGCCTTCTTCAGAGTAAGTAGCAGCAGACATGATGAGCCTTGTTAACTCAAGTTAGTTAGCCCAGCCAAAGCCAGCCCAGTCACTAATCAAAGCCAGCTCACCATCAGAACCAGTATTAGAGATTCCACTCGGGGAGGAAAAAGACCAGGTAGCACATTCTGAAGTGAAGGTGGAAATTGTAGAGGATGGATTTTTAACGAGACTTCTCCGCTTCTTCATCATCTTCATGAGGATGAGGAATGACGACTTAATGCAGGTAATATTGATGTATGGGCTGGGATAAGGCTGGCTTGAAACTGACTTTCATCCGATGAAAATTAATGTTCCTCGAAAAGCGACTCCCTGGTTGTAGTATTAAATTAAGGCTTATATATTTTGTATCTCGTTATCGGATCTCAGACATCTGCATATTTTCATTCAGCCCATATTATTGCAAATCCCTTATTTTGGCTAAATTGGACCATCATATTTTAACAGGCCAGACTATTTCATCCTATGTATGAAAGAAGAAGCTAGAAGCTCAATGCTGACAGTTAATCTTGATAACAAATTAAGAATGGCTTGGCTGGGACTAATCATACGATGTGGTGAAAACGATGAAAGTTAATGACTACACGAATGGGATGAAATGGATACAGGTGCCTATTTGTAAGGTAATCCTGAATCTGAATCCTAAATACTGCCTGAATCTTGCTTGGCTTGCTTGATTTGTTCACAAAAAAAATCAATTTAAAATTGGACAACATCATTTTCGGTCCACAAATAGAAAAAATGATGCTGCATAAACCTACAATTATCAGCCAATTATCCCATTTCATCGTATCCATAAATTCTGCAACATTTTTTTTTGGTGATGATGTGATGGATGGTCCATTATAAGTATTTCGTCAGGCCAGGCCAGACCATGCATGGACAAAATTTCTGGGACTTCATGATCATCTTCATGAATCATGGATATGATATGATCAATTCAAATTAGACCATTTTCTTTTAGTCTTCTTGGTCCCAAATATTTATTATGAACCCGAGATAAAAACTTTAATCTCCGATAATTGGCCCGAGTCGGAGGGAAAAAATCTGGATTAATTTCAAACTAGATTATAGCTTATCATCCCAGTGGGGGACCAAAGATATCTAGACTTAAAGAAGTATCTATGCGAGAACATTATTTAAGAATTTAAGATTACTGCTCAGATTCCAAGTGTAAGATTGTAAGATTTAAGTTACCTTCTTATTTACTTTAACTTTACAAGAGAGATGAGAAGAAAGAAGATTGCATGCTGTTACCGCTGAAAATGATTACGATTGGCTATATGGCTATATCTGATTAAGAAAAATTGTGAAAGTTGAAAGCGGAGGAAGTAAAGTCAGGTAAAGGTAAAACGAAAAGTTAACAAGATTATTTGACTTGATAAGGATATAATGATAAGCAATGATCATGCCGCGGTATGGTAAAAAAAAAGCTTTAAATTTGTTTCCCATTCCTCCGATCCATTTCCAATTAGCAAGTTAATTAATCATCAACTGCCATGTCGATTGAGAGGGAACCGAAATGAAATGAAAACGGATACTTCTATCGGCTCCTCCTTTCCTTCCAGTTTTCTTAAAGCTAGCTGAACGTACTCAAATCAACTCGGCCCTCATCTTCCCTACCCTTGTCGGAATACACAATTTAAGCGAAATTTCATATTTGACGAGAGTCGGGAGACGACACTTTGTCTTGGAAGCATCGTCATTTTCTTGCTGTGAGTTCCCCTTTGTCTTAGACAGAGTGGCCGACACATTCCCTCCCTACTTAACTTGATACTACATGCCTAATCATTTCTAATGTGGAGTTAATCAGGGGGAAACTGAAATTCGATCAAAGCTCATTACGGCTCCAGAGGCAGAGATAGGCCCCAAACTCCCAAGTCACGTATAACATGACTCTGACTTTTGACAAGGAGATAGATACCAGTACCAGCAGAAATGTGCATAGATAATAGACATTACTTCAAAGCCTCCATTTCCAATACCACCTTCCCCATCCCCGTCACTAAAAATGCTGAAACTTGGCCAAGCTGTCATATCATCTTCATATTTCCTCTGGGATCATAGTCATATCAGAATAGAAAAACGACTTGCGACGATACCACCAAGACATTTGTTTTCCTTTGGCATTCCATTTCCATTTGGTTTGGCTTTCTCAGAACTCTGACAAGTTTAACGTGTGTGTGGACTTCAGCTAGTTAGAAAAATTAAAGACAAATGAACGCAATATAAAAAATATGGTAAGATGAGATCTCGAGAATTTAATCTAAAAAAGTTCAGCCCAAGTCTCCTCCCCTTGTATGTTTGACATTGATGGTATGCATACTGAAGAGGAAGCTGGTTTAAGAAGTTTAAGGTTTGCTTTCCATACGCCAAAAGCAAACATATGCGTGGAGTCTGCATCTGCATCAACTATTTACAAAAAATAAATGAATTGATATGAAATGAAATCTAAAATATAAATGCAACTATTTTTATAACAGAATGAGTACATGTTGTAAAAATACCTGTCCAAATTACACATAGCTAGAACCACAACCAGGAATTTGACAGCAGAGTGGGAGCATCAATTATTCAATTAAATCTATTTTCCCCTGGCTTTGGCTTCCCTTTTCCCTTTCCATGATATTTGATAATAATGATAATAATAGTTTTAAAAAATAATAGGAAAATGATACGTTTTCTCTAACAAGTCAATAATAACAATGATAACTACACGAGCATAATTGAACACACAGGACGATTCATGAAAATAGTTTTTTTCCACGGGGCAAAAGGGAAAACTGCCATTCGATAATATTTGATGATGATTGTAATCATAATCACAATCCTTAAGACCCTAACGCAACGTGTATCATATCATATCATAATTTTTTCTTCAAAAAAGGTCTCACAGCCAGCTTAAGATGATAACAATTAAACAGTTGTTCTTTCTACTTATTGCATAATCCAATCCAATCCCAATTTTTTTTTGTAGATAATCTTTTTTCCTCCTGGGTAAAGTATAACTTTCGATTTCATTCCCTTATCATATCATATCAATTTCTAAATCCTCTAAATCTAATCAATATCATATCATACTAAAAAAATAAATGACAAAAAAAAACTTTCGTAAAAAATCACAACATTTATCTTGATTGCTCCTGATATTGATATTGCATGCAATTCTCTGAAAATTTCTACAACAGATTGGTTTTTGATTTAATTTAATTGGGGAAAGGGTAAAACCATCTCTTCATTACCCAAGATTATTAACAAAAAAATGTCTTATCTTATGTCTACAATATAATATCATATCAATATTTATCATTGAGTGAAATCAAACTTCATAGTCCATCCCCCTTCATAAATCTAATAATTATGCATTATTGGCAGGATTATTATCATATGAGGATCATTTTATGATTTAATGATCTTTAGCCCCTTTTGTCTTCAATATACATAACTTGTTTCAGTTACTTTTCAGAGTAAGTTTTTTTTCTTCGGTTCGGAGGAAAAAAAATAAGTCTTCTTCGTGTGGTGGTAATTGAAAACGTTGTTGGTTTAACGTTAACTTGAGAAGAGATCTTTTTTATCTTTTAATCTCATTCTCATTCCTCGGCTCATGAAATAACGAATGAGCTGATATTGAAAAAAACCATCGTCTCATAATCATATTGCATCATCAGAGAAAAAATTCATATTCATGCTAGACTCATTTATTTCGAAAAATTAAGACAGTTTTTTTCTTGAATATCGAACGTGGAGACTGAGGAGGGAAGGAACGGGCTTATCAATTTAGGTCTGATTAGCCCCATCCCGAAAAGATAGTGACCGAGAGGGAAATGAATTACGATTGATTTACTTTCCCGTTTCACGATTTCATTTCCCCCACACACTCGATAGGAATATGAATAGTTATGAAGTTATGATTAGCAGGCACGCAGTACTAATTGTAAATAGCCAACACAATTTACAATATATTAATAATACGCATGTTTTTACAGAGATAAAGAACATATGAACGCATCCATGACATATCGTCATATCGTGCAGTTCCAAAATAAATAATTTGTTGAGAGCTGTTTGCATTTCACCTTAGAAAAAAAGTTCCCTACAAAATGCTGCATTTTTTTCTCCCTCTAAATGAGAGAGTTATCTTCATTATTACAACCACTCATACTGTGTAAATGCTCCATATTACAATTTCTCTACATGGCTCATCCTCATTCTCATCTCATCATTATCATCTTGATTATGATTTCATGGACCAAGTGAAGTCCAATTTCTTCAGCTTATTTTCCCCCATCTTATGAGCCAAGTCTCCGACTTCGACCCTCTTCTCTCCTCTCACTTCGACTTTGGCTCTCCACTGGAGGTGGTGATATTCACCTTGTTATCCCAGCATATTTATTCCTACTTTTCCTCCATCCGTGTAGCTGGTAAGTTGCACCGCTCAAGGGGCAGAATAATAATCTGAAGAGAAGGAAAAAAGAATGCAGATGTGTCCAGCCAACCTGGGGAAGGAGATGAAGGAGTGATTATAAATGGGAAAAGAGGAGGCAACCCCAGTAATTAAAAGGAGACGATGAGCTAGTTGAATTTGAAACAACAGCAGACAGCCTTGTTTGCTTTCTGCCCTTCATCATAGTTAATATAATACTTTGTGTGGATAATCATAACCATATCATATCATATCACATATAGGTACCTGGAAGAACCTACCTACAACCTACCTACCTGCCTGCAACAACCCGCATTGCATCATCATCTCATCGTCATCGTCTTCACCTTAACAGATATTTCATTTCATTATTTACAATAATTTTCTCCTCCTCATTTCTCTTCTCTTCCCTTCAACAAGGGGAATTATTTTTTTATTTTGTTTTATGGGGATAAATGGACGGGTGGAAAGGATGGATGTGGTCCACTCCATGTCTGCCTCCAATCCACTCTCCACTTCAAATGATATGGCATGGCACATAACACACGATGAAACAATGTGATACTTTGGCTCGCAGCTATTTGGAGCTGCTTGTTATGCAAGCCCGAAAAATGAGGAGGAAACTTAGAAAATAAAATAAAACAATACCAAATATACTTAACCTAGGCCCAGGATTTAGGAATAGGTAACAAGAAACTGATATTATAGCATATTAGTGGGATGATTATGAAAGAAAGGGTGCTCGCTTGCTCCTATTCCATCTCACTTTAACCCTCGTTTTTATTTTTAAAAGATTTTCAGCCAAGTGGGTAGGATCCGATCCCGACTTACCTCTTGCTCTTCACATATCATGGGAAAATGAAGACCCTACACGAAGAAAGAACTCTTTTTTTCTGGAAAAAATTCTGCTGGCGAACTCCTTTCCAAGAGCGAAAAGTCATACAGAACTACATATATCATTCAACTCTTTCTTAAAGTTGAATAAGAATATCAAGTCCAGAGAGAAAAAAATAAAAGGGTTGGTCAGCCCCAATCCAAAGCTGAGGAGAGTCAAAAGAAATCTGCTTCTTTTTCTTGTGAGTCTGACCAACTTCTTCCTTTTTTTTCAAGTGTTGTGACCAGTCCTTCCCAGATATGATATGATATGGTATAATATAAATAATATAATGGTAATAAAACGATCTCCTTGAATAAAAATCTGAATCTGAATTATCCTATTATTATTATATAAGGAAAAGGAGCAGTTTTTTATATTTATTTTCCTCCATCCGATCCATGTGGGCTGCACCGGCATACCAAGCCACACATCAACTCTCTCCTCCTGGAGAAGATAAATTCAGCAACACTTGAGACTTTTGAGAATCATGCAGGTTGTCTTGTTGTTCTTGTTGTTCCTTCGGTGGTGGTTTGGTTGAAATGATTATTCTGATGTTGATGATGCTCTTCCTTCTCTCATTTCCAAACTTGAAAGATATAAATTGTTCGAAGTAAACCAAGCCAAGTCTATATGTTCCCGT
>JAQIXQ010002414.1:0-10716 GCA_034700485.1 Pseudosinella alba | reverse complement strand
TAGAATCCATTGTTGATCAGACAGACGAAGACCAGGATGCCCTGCAAATACATGACCGTGGGGGACACAGTACTCCCCACAGGGTTGAAGATCAAGTTCCACGCAATGCCATACAAGAGGGAGAGTGGGAAGAGTGCCAGATTAACAAAGCCGTTAAGAATGTTGTATGGGGTCCAGATCTTGGTTCCAAGAAGGGGACCCGTCTGAAATAGATTTCGGGTGTAGTCGAAAGAATAAAAGAAGGGGGAGCAATGCAACTTCTCTGAAAGTCGCTGGTTTAGGGTGAAGCCCTGAAAGATAAGCTTTGAGAAAATTTTTATTTTTAGGATTCTCAATATGTACAGTTCCTTTTTTAAATTTATTTTAATTTTTACTCAGACAAAATCGGAAAAGTCATTAAACACCAGAACTCGGAATTGAAACTGCGGTGGAGTCTATCCTCTCAAAGCGAACCCAATCTTGGGGTTTGGCCGGTTTGATTGGATAAAACATAATTGATTTTGATTTTTTTTTTTCAATTTGTCGGGGCTTTTTCTTTAAAATAATGACATCGGTTAATTGTGATTTTCATAGACATAGACTACTAAATTATACCGTGGCATAACATGTAATTATGGAAATTAATTTTGTTTGTTTGATTAATATTGTTTTATTTTATGGCGGAATGATTGCTTTATTGACTTTAAATGGTGCTTTATACGGAGTTGGAATGTTAGACTATTAATTAAATTCCATTTAATATGTCAAGTCAAATTATTGTTTTTTTTTGTTGGCAAAGGAAAATAACTTGCCTAATCCAAATAGCAATTATGCAAAAGATCGATGTCAGGTTGCTCAGGTTAATTGCTTTTTTTGTAAACTCTTTCCTCAAAGTTTAATCGATGTTGTGGGCTAAAAAAAAGCCGCCAGAGGATCGGTCACAGGATGCTTTTCATACTTCATTTTTACAATTTGACTCAATTTGTAACATAAGTTTGGATATGCTGTTCTATTAGGGTTTTCTTTGAAACTACCTAATCCAATCTACTTGTGAAGTATCTTCCTAGTTAGTTACCTTACTATATTTTGACGAACACATTTTACAGTTTTGCTTCATTCTTGAGCACTTGTATTTCACTTCAATGCAACTCTTAAAAATATCCTAGTCAACGTTTCCAAAAAAGTCACTCTTCACGAACAACTGGCCACGACGGGTGGTTGGTGGCAGCATGGGAAGGGGGTGGACAATGATCCAAACATAACACAAGGATCCGAAGAGTTTAAAACTTTCCACCTTGTCGGGCTCTTGAGCATTGGACTTTACAATGAATACAATTGCTAAGATTAACTTCCGTTTAAATGGAAGTACCGAAGTTGGCAACCCAAAAAATAGTAAGAATTGTTTTTTTTTCCAAGGTACTTCTTAACCACAGTCCTTTCTACAGTTAATCCTCCCGAACATGTAAGGGCTAACATATTTGAAGTTTACACTGACGCTGAGAGATGGGTTTAATTTTTAATAGTTATCGGAAAACGTGCTTGACATATGTGCATCGTGTGTGTGCATTAATAAATGTATGTCCCTAAAACAATCTGAGGAACAATCTGAGGAAGAGTGCCCACCAACGCTAAAAGTACATATAGGTATTAAATTATGAGCAAGAAGTAAATGCTAATACAATTGTTTGAATTTTTTTTGCATTATTTTGTGTTTGATATAAAACAGGGGATAAGTTAATTAGTATGGAAATATGAAATAAATGAAATTTATTAAGTACGTATTTAAAATGTTCTTGGACAAGGTTATATGCTATTATTGATTTTATGTGTTCTAAAATACATAAAATTGACAGTTTGAAGTAGGTGGAACTCCAACAGACTAAAATTTAACTACTGTCTTATGGCTGCTAATGTATAACTATTGCAGAACCTATATTGTAGTAAAATGCCGTGGAAAGGGTGGAAAGTATGCAAAGGAACATATTCTCAGGTTACCCCTATCATAAATTAAAAAGTTCTACATATTCTAGCATCAACACGCCCGATTTAGCGAACGGATCAGGAGCCGGGCTCATTCCAAGCATTACTTAGTTTCCACCAATTAGAAATGATATGAGATCCTGAGTATTAAAAACAATCCTTGCAACGCCATCAATCACAAGATCCTTATCAACCAGACCCTTCCCCCCAACCGGGTATCCGATCGGTCTCAACGTCCCCAGCACCCTTTTATTGTAGGCCATACATCCCCTCTCGATTCCCATCACATTTGCCTTCCACTCATCAATCATTTGTTGACTCAACAGTTGAGTCTCAACTCCAATCCCGTCAACAGGGTGATGAACCAGGCGGCGCAGTAGCCCGGGGTTGATAAGAACCTCCACCCGAGTAGGACCGCAGACAATGACAAGACCACTAGGCCAGTTCCAGCTTGATATGACACGTGCAGAAAGTGCACGTTTGTCTTCAAAGTTACCGAATGAATTTGATAGAGCATTTTATATTCCTCCATGTCTGTGCATTGGCCGCCTACCTTCTTCCCTTTGGATTCTGGAATGGATCAAATTGAGAAGGATGCTGGTCAACTTGACCACTGGAATAGCTTGGGCGAAGATATACCGAATGCTACGAGCCGCTTCCAAACCGACTACGGTGAGCAAAGCGAAAATAATTAATTTTGCCAACAAATCCCCGACAAGACTTTCATCAAAAATGATGGAGTAGATTTTGAAGATCAAGTTGGGACTGTGTCCTCCCGGTTTCCGGTGATGTTAATAACATTTAAGGTCAGGCAACAGCAGAAGACCGTCGGGAGGGACGAGACGCTGCAGAATATGATGAATAGCTGAACAGCCACGCCCATCATGTCACCCTGTCTCGTGGTGACAATTTGACGGATCTCTGCAAAATCAATTTCACAAACTAAGCATATTTCTCCCTGGTCATTTCTAAATTACACTTACCATTTTGCAAGTCCTTCACGATCATCTTCATGGACATATTCGTATTCTTCCGGATCATCCTTCCGAGACCCGTCTCCATTCTGGAGTAGAAAGCCAGAAGTTGATTGAGTTGGGTGACAATGTCCAAGCTGGTCCAATAGAGAGTGACGTAGAATCCATTGTTGATAAGACTGACGAAGACCAGGATCCCCTGCAAATACACGACCGTGGGGGAGACAGTACTCCCGGCAGGATTGAAGATCAAGTTCCATGAAATGCCATATGAGAGGGAAAGTGGGAAGAGTGTCAGGTTGACAAAGCCGTTAAGAATGTTGTAAGCTGTCCAGATCTGGGACCCAAGAAGGGGACCTGTCTGAAATAGATTCCGTGTGTAATCGAAAGAATATGAGAAGGGGGAACAGCGCAGCTTCTCGGACAGCCGTTGATTTAAGGTGAAGCCCCGGAAGATAAGCTTGGTGAACATTTCGGTGCTGGAAAGCGAGGATAAATGACGGTGGACATGTTCAGAGCAGTATGCAGGATTGATACTACGGTGGCGGATAATCTCAATCCAGTTCTGGTATTTGGAAGGGAGCAGCCGTTGGATAACCTATTTGGCTTTGTGAAATGTTGTAAAACAATTGAAATTTAAAACGAGTTGTACATAATAAAGACATTTTAATCATATTTCTGGACCAATCAATTACAGCCAGGCATGCAGGTCTAACATTTACTTTTCATACACAGACACAATAAATCAAAAATCAAAATAGCGTTCAATATTGCGAATTGATTGCTTAATACCTTTATACAATCTTTGGGACTGGAATATAAATCGAGTCATTACTCATTAGGAAACCCATGTCAAAAGAGATTGACAGTATGCTTGACAGATAGACACGATCAAATTGTTTTAGTACATAATTTGGATTTATTTTCAATCGAGTGACTCAACTACATTTATGAATATAATTAACTTTAAAATCCTGAAAAGAGATTTCGGCAACTAAGCTCTGGTCCACAGTGCTTGCTTAATCCTTAAGTAAACCATGAATGGATAAGTAAAATGTCAAGCTAGTCAGGTTATATTATTGGATTTGCAAAATCCATTTGTGAAAAGTTAACTAACTAATATGAGCGAGTTGTCTCTCCGATTCATGGTTTCTAACCTAATATAAGAGGAATTCTCATGAACTGTAATTTAACTGACGATGATTCGGAGGTAAGAACCCAATTGCTTTGATTATTGATTAAGTTGGCTTGAATTGTCTCATTCTCAGCATGCCCCAATCTTTACTAATTCCAAATCAGATTTGATATCCCATTTTTATCGAGGTCTCATGGCCATTTAAGCTCATTTCCTAAGTTCCCTCTATAAGAAGTAATATCAACTTATTTTCATCACCACATTTTTGCTTCAATACTTTTAATTTATCCCCTTCATTCTAGTCGTAAGCTCCATATTATCCACTTCGATGCAACTAACAAAACCATATTTAACTAATACAAATTTTTCTCTGTTCATTCTTAATGAAAAGCATCCCACGACGGGTTGCTGGCGGTACGGCTCCGGATTAAGGCATCAAAGAGACGAAAAATGATATATCAATATAGTCAGTCTTCCTCTCAAACTCTCAAAACTGGGACATGTACTCTAGAGAGTAAATCAATAATTGTAAGCCAACTAAAGCTTTACCATCCATGATTTCACCGTAAACATCCTAAGTAACGTTGCATAAAGCAACCTACGTAAATAACTGAAGGCAGAGCAAAATTATTTAGATGGCGCCGTCGCACCCGGACATCTTTTCAGTTTTTACCCTTTGGCCTTCAATAAAGTACCCAGCATAATATGTACTTTTTTAAGTTTTATATGAAGTAAATTTCAATAATAAGAAAAACCAATTACAATATAAAAAGGGTTTCAAGGTACTTGCTACACGTATTCTTTTTTTCAAATAACACACTTATCCATGATACGACAAAGTTGACGTCTAGACAGACAGTCCCAAATTTAGTTCATGAAAGGCGTACAGTTTTACAAACCATTTGTTCGACTGGGGACTGCATCGAAAATTTTGTCACATCTTTTATTTGTAACACTATAAAATCCCAGTTCTTGTCGTCCTCGGATTTAATCTCACTCTCAGGGTGCTCCAACCAACACCTTATAGCCAGAGTTCTCCGACTATCCCGTCTTGTCCTGACTACTTTATATTTCTCTGCGAGAACAAAAATACCTTCAGTAATATACGAATCAAGATGGGCTTGACAACCTGGAGAAAGTTGAAACTTGTCTTGGGAGTACTGACATTGACACTCGTGGTGGCGGCCTTGGCAGAGGAAGATGTAAGTCCAGTTTGTATTACATTTTTGATCATTTTAAAAATTAAACTCCAATCCAACCCTGTTATTTGTTAGGTATGATTTCGACTATCTAAAACCATACGAAAACTAGATTTGGCAGACTGTTTTAATTGTGAAGATACATTGTCTATGTTGATGTCGTTTAGGATTGCCCCGACACATGTTCCACTTGCGGCGCAGACCACTGCGAATCGTTTTACGATGTGAATAATGAAAAATGCCAATGCGGAAAGGATTATGGCTATGTAAGTAGGCATCATAATAACTCTACTCGTATTATATTTGAAATTGTTTAAGAAAATAAAGGATATTTATTTGTGGCACTGACTCAACATTGCGAACTAATGCAATTATATAATTTCAGGACTGTGATGGGGAATGCGGAGATAGATGTGATGAATCTAAAGAGGTTTGCGGAAACGATGCCGGAAACTGTGAGTGTGAACCCGAAGAGGAATGAAAGGTGAAGACCGAAAAATTCGTCAAAAAAAATGTTATCTTAACTCAAATATATTTACAATATTATTCAGTAATGTAATACATCTTGGAATTCACTTATGTAGGACATTTCTAAAATCAGACATGATAGCATTGTGCAAGTTTTTTTTTTAAATTATTGGAACGAGGCAAGTGCTAATTGATGTATGTTAATAGAAAGCATTTTTAGTTACTTTTTTAATGTTTTCATGATTATGATTGGCATTAAACATATAATTCGACCTGGTTAAGATGTCACTGAAAATACCTACAAAATTTGTTATAAATACAATAAGATAATAAATTTATAAAATAGATTAGTTGTAAACATGTGGTTCGTACCATGTCTCATTTATTTGGTTGTTATTTATAATTACTATTAACCTGGCTATATTTCATTCCCCGATTAAGCATATTCTCACGTTATCCCGATCATGAATGAAAACTTATTACATATTCTACCATCAACCACACACACTTTAGATAACTGATCAGGAGCCTGGCTTCTTCCAAGCATTCCTTAGTTTCCCCCAATTAGAAATAATATGAGATCCTGAGTATTAAAAACGATCCTTGCAACGCCGTCAATCACAAGATCCTTATCAACCAGACCCTTCCCCCCAACCGGGTATCCGATCGGTCTCAACGTCCCCAGCACCCTTTTATTGTAGGCCAGGCATCCCCTCTCGAATCCCATCACATTTGCCTTCCACTCATCAATCATTTGTTGGCTCAACTCCACACAATGCACTGGCAATGAAATGTAACTGTAGCAAAATCCCGTCAATAGGGTGAAGAACCAGGCGGCGCAGTAGCCCGGAGTTGATAAGAACCTCCACCCGATCAGGACCGCAGATAGTGACAGGACGACTAGGCCAGTTCCAGCTTGATATGACACATGGAGAAAGTGTTCGTTGGACTTCAGGGTTATCGAGTGAATTTGATAAAGCTTTTTATATTCCTCCATGGCCCTGCATTGGCCGCCTATCTTCTTCCCTCTGGCATGGATCAGTTTGAGAAGGATGCTAGTCAGCTTGACCACGGGGATGGCTTGGGCGAACACAATCCGAATGGTTCGGGCTGGCTCCAAGCCCACTACCATAAGCATGACGAAAATAATAAATTTTTCAAACAGATCCCCGACAAGACTTTCACCCCAAAGGAAGGAGTAGATTTTGAAGATCAAATTCGAATTGACTGTGTCCTCCCGGCTTCCCGAACCATAGATGTTGAAGACATTTAAAGTCAGGCAACAACAGATAACCACTGGGAGGGCGGAAACGCTGCAGAATATGATGAATAGCTGGATTGCGACCCCCATCATGTCTCCCTTTCTGGAGGTAACTATCTGACGGATCTCTGCAAAAACAATTCAAGCTAGTGTACTTGTCCCAAGCTATTTGCAATTTACAATAGTTCCACTTACCATTTTGAAGGTCCTTCAAGATCATCTTCATGGACATATTCATATTCTTCCGGATAATCCTCCCAAAACCCGGCTCCATCTTAGAGTAAAATGCCAATAGTTGATTGAGATGGGTGACAATGTCCAAGCTGGTCCAGTAGAGTGTGACGTAGAATCCATTGTTGATAAGACAGACGAACACCAGGATGCCCTGCAAGTACATGACAGTTGGTGAGACAGTACTCCCGGCAGGGTTGAAGATCAAGTTCCATGTAATGCCATACAACAGGGAAAGTGGGAAGAGTGTCAGGTTGACAAATGCGTTAAGAATGTTGTAGGCGGTCCAGATCTTGCTCCCAACGAGAGGTCCAGTTTGAAATCGATTTCGAGTGTAGTCGAAAGAGTAGAAGAAGGGAGAACAGTGCAACTTCTCTGAAAGTCGCTGGTTTAAGGTAAAGCCCTGGAAGATAAGCTTTGAGAACATTTTGATGCTGGGAATTCAAGGTATTCTTCTTTTACCAAACTGATTTTAAGTTTTGGTTAGACAATTTGGAGAAATAAGATTAAGACCATGTATCGGAATTAATACTAAAAAGGGAGCCTATCCCCCGATCCAGGAATATAGATTTCTGCCGTAATGATTGGATAACATAATTGACTTTGAATTTGATCATATCTTTTTTCAAATAATGACAGTTGTCAATTGATGTCTTCATAATCGTAATTACTGGGCTAATAAGCTACCTATATTGCAATCTCCCTACATATAAAAGAACTCAAATGAGATGATATGATGGCAAACTTTTCTTATTGCCATGGCTTGGCTGGATTTGTATGATCTACTACGTTACCATCATATATCATTCTCCCTTGGCTTAGATCGCATCTTGCCAACGTAGTCGAGTGGTTAGAGCTTCCGAATACGTTGCCGAAGGCCATGAGATCGAATCCCCGGCGGGGGATAAAACTTTTTGCTTTTTTTAAAGTGACGAAGTCATGAAGTGGCCATGTCTGTACCACTGGGAGGGGTCAAAGGTCAACGGAGTTGACCACCGGCCACTAGTATATATATATGGCAATATGCTAAAAGGGTATGGCAATTGGCATAACAATTTTTTTTTTCATGGAAAGTAATTTTTTGCTTGTTTTACTTTATAGCGGAACGATTGGTTTATTGCATTTATATAATATTATATAATGGTTTGGAATATATATGAGATGATTTACAATGTCTTTTAATTATGATATGTCATGTCCAATTAAAGCTTTTCTTTGCGTAAAGGAAATTCCAGGTAACGATTTTATTTAAGAATTTTGATAGATATGAACTTGCCGAATGATTGTTGGAATGGTTTCATATTGGAGTATTCTGTCTTTAAGATTTATTCGTATAGGACTTGAAGCATTTTAGGTTGCTACCCAGATTAATTTAGGGAAAAACATTCCCTAAAAATTAGCTTGAAATTGAAATGCCGAGCCTCCTCCTCAGCAAAGTTTTGCTGAGCAAACTATTGTCTGAATTTATTTTTCTACCAGGTTTTTGTTTGAATCTAGTTAATGTATATATTATACCTAATCTGGAGTACCTACTTACTTTACCCCATTTTTACTTGCATATTTAATCTTTTTGCTTTATTATAAGCTTTTATTTCATATCAATGCAGATTAACAAAAAAAGAACATTGAAGTTTTACAGGCTTTTCTTAAATGCACGCATTCTTCTTTCTTCCAACGACTAGCGGATCGCAACGGGTGGCTGGGATATGCAATCTGCAATTCAATTTAATAGCCAAGAAACTAAACCTTAAACTAAAAGTTTCACGACTGCGGTTTGGTGCAAGGGCTTTCTTACAAAGCTATCTGTAAAATGCATAAGTACACGGTTGTAGCAGTTGGTATTAAATTGCAGGTTACGGTATTACGGAAATAAGAAATATATATTTGTTAAATACAATTTAAGATGATATTGTTATTGTTAGTAAATATTATTATTGATTATATGGGTTCTTTAACAAATAATTGACATTTGAAGTACCACGAACTCTAACTGTTAATAGTTATAGTGTCTTGATTATTATAACTATTTGAAACCTTTGGTTTCAAACCTACATATTCAATTATTATTTGCAATACATTTCAACGCATAAATATTGACCTCCGTTATTGGCTTCCATTGTACTTGTACAGTGAGTGACGATAAGACCAATTCTCAACTTTCCCCAATTACGAATATTATATGAGATCCATCCTGAGTATTAAAAAATTCGATCAAATGTTGCAGCGCCATCAATCATCATCGCCATCAATCCATACCCTTCCCCCCGACAAATCCCTGATACAGCTTTCCTCCCAGAGGACGGAGTAGATTTTGACGATCAAATTACAATTGACCCAGTCAATTTGATTCCCGACTTCCGCCCATGTCGATGACATTTAATGTCAAGCAACTGCAGATAGATTTCGACAGGGCTATTCCCCTTTTTTCAAAAATAATATGATGTCCTTTATCATTTTCACTCTCTGTATATTTGTGTGTGGATGCTTTCCACAACCTTCTACACCACCGCACCACACCATCACCATCATTCCACCCTCCCACCCACAAGACACCAGTTCACATTGAGACATTTCCCCATTCCCAGTTATAGTTGGTTCCCATGTGTGAAACTACCCATCTACATAATATACATTCTTTACTGCAGTTTTGATGGCATATTTTATATTTTTGCTCCCATGTTTTAGGCTTCTATTTCATATCAATGCAACTCACAAAGAATATCCTTAATAAATACTTTTCAAAAATTCATTGTTAATGAACAACTGGCCACAACGGGTGGCTGGTGCATGATGCAGGCTAGTTTAAGGGGATCATATGACGATGGGAGCACTAGAAAGGAGCACAATTATGTTGCCAACGACAAGACAAAAAATACCGAGAAAGGGTTTTCATTTCAAAATGTGCATTTTTAATCGTAAGCCTTGTCCTAATTTAATCCTCCCAAACATGCATCGGCTAGAGGTTAGAGCTAGCATAATATTTAAAGTCTACACAGTTAAAGGAGATAAATGAAGTTTATTTAATAAAAAAACGAATAAGGTGCTCCTTGACATGTGCACCATACACTGTTATATGTTTGTCCCTAAAACATTGAGAGGGAACAAACAAGTTAGTGGACTAGAACTTGCTTCATCCTCAGATTCAATCTTGCCTTACTCCACTCAACATTTATTATCCTGACGAGCAGACGAGAGGATTCCCTTCAGAAAATAAATCCTGTTGCCCAACAAGGACACAAAGCGTTAGGACTGAAGATGACCCCGACATTTTTGAGAAAGTTTACATTTATCTTGATAGCACTGACATTGACACAAGCATGGACAGCGGATGTAAGTTATCTTTCCCTCCAAAGTCCAGTTCTCAACTTGCTTCATTTTACCTGGTTAGTTAAAACTACGATTTATTAATTATGATATAAATGTTAACATGTTTAAGAATTGTACCGACCCATGCACAAAGTGCGGCGCACAGTTCTGTGCCATTTCGAC
>JAQIXQ010002413.1:0-10717 GCA_034700485.1 Pseudosinella alba | reverse complement strand
TGTGGATACTTTCCAAAACTTGCCGAATGTATACTGACTGACTATGACAAGCAAACGGCCATAAATTGTCTGCTAGCGTTGGATGCTCCCGAGTTGCAACGCTTGACATTGCGGTATGCTGGGTGCGAGGATGGTGTGGAATCTAATTCCAATGATATTATCGCATGCCTGGGGCGATTTAAGAAGCTATCAAAGTATTCTCTAGATCTTTCACCTGATCCCGTAGTGAGAAGGGGAGTGTCACAGCTCGACCAACTTCAACAATTTCCCATGCCTAGAAGTTGTACACACATCATGTCACATCATCATAATATCACATCTCTCAAGTCATTTAAAATTGATTGTTTCCTGGATACAGTCATGCGCTTCGAATTTTTGCGACGTTTTCCGTTCTTGGAACACCTCGAAATTGCGGTGTACGAGGGGTGCGACAGAATCCAGGCAGAGTTTCCTAACATATTTGAGATGCTACCCAAATTGAAGAAAGTGATCTTGAGCCCACATTATTTGGATCGAGACCAACCCAGATCGTACATCTTTACAAGAGTGAAATATGAGCTGGCGAAGCAGAGCTGGGGACTCGTGGAACCTTCTCCAAGTCAATGCATTTTGGATGCCTTGAGATCCTCCTGCTTCCCTTGGAATGATCTGGGCCAACCTCAAGATTTTCATGAGACTGACTCCGACGCCAGAGAAATCGGGGACGTGGATGAGGTTCTTGCTGAATTGGAACAGGGTAGGTATCATTATTATAATGATCTATTAATGCAAGTATTTATTATATACGACTACTTATGATGATGACATCCTTATATCTCCTCAGGTCAACCGATACACGATGATGATGATGGTGAAGACGACGACGATGATGACGATGATGATGATGACTGATGTGTATGAATGAATTCTGTTGTCATGTTCCATAAATCTTCCCCCTTAATCAGCTATATGTTGATTCCGACGTACAATAGTTTAAATGTTTAGTTTTTTAAGTCATCGAATAAAATAATGCAATGAAGGGTAAGGTAATATTAAACTAAATTCTGAATGCACAACTTATTTTCCTGTCCGATATTGCATATATGTATATATATTTTTATTTTAGTGCCTAATTAATACTGAAGTGGTTGCCTTTAACGACCTAAATTAACTCAATTAACTCAATAACTCAATGTCAAACTAAAAATAGTTCAACTACTGATATAATAATATGTTAATATTTTTGTAGTTAAGGTTAAGATGTATTCCATGCTCAATTATACTTCTTCCTTCACTTGTAATAAACTATTTTATCAATGATATGGAATTCCGAAAGACATGCCATGCATTTTCTTAATAACATCAAGGTTCTAACTTCTGCCACAAGCTTTCCAAAATCTTTAGTCTGAACAGTCTAATTAGTGCACTATAGCTACTTTTCTACCGAACATAGGTCATGATTGATATTTATGACTCCTAATCGTAACATGGTTACCCCGAATCCAATACCATTTTACCACTTCTATCAATCTCATGATAGGATGCTTGATGGATGACAAAGGTTTAGCCAAATTGCAAAAACTCATTCTCCAATTGCATTTTATCATCATTCCTTTTCTGCGTAACATTCAAGTGGTTGATGTCAACAGATTAAAAGTCAGTACATTGATCAATATGATATTAAATGCTTTACAAAAAGCCGTTCCTCATATATCAAAATCAACCATAACATATTATGCACCTGCTCTAGTTCTGTTATACTAAGCATCCAAGTTGGTATAAGATGAAGAGGGAATATTTCGTCGACTTTACCAATCTTATATGAATTTGGCAAAGTATCTTGTACTGTTGCATCGCCAAAAGATTGGTCCATTATGCATTTATGGGAGAGGAAACGGAGGAAGGTCCCGTAAATGCTCCGTGTAGTGATCATGATCAAATAAGAAGTTTCAGAAACCAATCATCCAGATGAAACGAGGGGAGTCGCCAAGTTTCTCCGAAATTAGTTGGTTGGAGAAAATTGCAATTACGCCTTCATGAGTTGAACATGGGTAATCGTAAACCAGCCAATTAATTCAAATTAAATTTTCAATTTTAAGTTCCAGTTCCGCATTCTGTTATAGTTAGTTTCTGAAAGGATGGAAAGGGCATATTTTTAGCTTACTTTTACGAGTAGCTAGTATTCACACAAAGAATACAGTTTTAGGTAGGTATGGCATCAATAGAATTTGGGTGACACTTCCTTGTTGACTACGTGACGATGGCCGTGCATGGGCTATCTGCATTTTGTAGTTGACTTGATTTGGGAAGAAGAAGAAGAAGTGTTCTTAATCCGATTATTGCTTCTCCTTCCAAGAATCCTTCTCTGCTGCTGACAGGGTGAATCTACGGGAAAATATCAAACTTCAGGTGGATCGTAGTAGATTATACTCAGGAGGCTCAAAAGTACACCTACTTTTGTGCATGTTTAGAGTGGAAGAATAATGCACGTTAGAGCGAAGGTAAACATATTTTTAGTTTATATCCAACATTCAAGTACCTTTTCCCCATTTAGTCGTGTTAAATTAACTTTCATGCGATTAAGTTATTTGATCGCCCTTCTCCATTTTCCTACAAAATGAGATACATGCTACAGGAGGACAGAAACGGGTTTGTTGGTTAGGAAGAGTTGTTGCTGTTGTACCTTTATTATTTCTAAGTTATCATATTTCAGCTTTGTCGTTTTTTTTAAATTTTGTTTGCCTGAAAACGTAATATTTGTAAATTCAGTTTGATTATACTATTCTACAAGTTTGTACAGGCAACTTACATGGAGTTTGCATACATTTATTTCTATTTCAGTCATTTTATGCGTATTTCGTTTTTAAATCTTGATATCCTGGCAACAAAAATTGAGTTCATGTAATTGCAAAGTGTGTACATTATTCAAGGAAACGAATCAAGTATTTACATGGATAAAATTGACCTATTTAAAATCGATCCCTTCAATTCATTTCAAACTGCAAATATCATTAGCCAATTTTAGATGGAAATTGTAATTCTAGGCATATTTATCTATCTTTAATAGTATCCAGGATGGAGTTGGAAATGGGAGGCGGAATTACAGGAGGAGGACAGTCAGACCCGCTCTTACTGTTTCCAGTGGAAGTAAGTCAACTATATTTAATGCATAGATATCGAGACTGTCGAGACACAATGTGAATAGTAATCTAATGAAAGGATTTATTTGATCTTTACTAACAATGTATGTAATAAATTTCTACGATTTATCCACTACATTTTAATTATTTATTGGCTAGATCTGGGAGTTTATTCTGAAGAAGTTAGATGACTCACGGGATATCCAGAATGTGTTCAAAGCTTTTCCGGTTTTGGAGGGTCTTGTCCTGAAAAATAAGTACTGGTGGCTCATAGATCAGGTAAATTGAACGGCTTGTTTATTTACATGGCCTGATGCAAAAATTAGTTATTTAATCATTTTTAATCAATATGTCAATATATCATTATTTTCGATTAAAATTCCAGGTATTGCCCCACATTTTTTCGTACTTCTCCGTAATAAGTGAGGTGGCTCGTTGCCGCCAGGTCTGTCCGAGGTGGACTCAAGTGGTGGACAATTTTTTGGATAACAGGGCTGTTGCGTTCAGTCCGCAAAGGTTTGACGGAACGGCCTGGCTTGAAGCCAAAAACCAGAACGACTTCCTCCAAGGTAGAGATGTTCACCCCCCGGGTAGAAATCCAATTGTTGGGAGGACTGTAGAATTCTCGGACAACGGGATCCACCAAAATCTACCGGTCGGAGTTGGGAGGTTGGAATACGGAGAAGAACTTTTGAGGAGATCCACCAATTTTTGGAATACGGCTGTGGAGTGCATCCGCTCCCTCGGGGATCACATTTGGTTCCTCAACTTAAGCTTCGGGTACCTCGTCAGCTTGGAACGAATTCGGTCTGTTGTGATTGATTGCCTTGATGCACTCCCTAACTTGAAGCTGTTGAGTATAGAAGGCTTGGAGTATGATGACGATGATGTCAGTGACAACAGGTATGATGCAGAGTGGTTGCAGAGACAGTTGGGGTCGATGCCACAGGACCATCACTTTCAATTTCAATATCTGCCTCCATTGCCCTATCTGGAAAGCCTTGAGTTGAGCTATCTGTCTGATTATCCAACTGATCTACCCCGGGACACGGTCAATCTATTAATGGCCTGCTATTCCTCCCAGATTTGAAAGTTGCCGATAGAGTATGGCTACTGGAGAAATGAATTATGTGGTCCCTTTCCAAAACTTGTCGAATTAACAGTGTTACGCTGCTGTGACAAGCAAGCAGCAACAAACCTACTCTTATCTTTGGATGCTCCTGAGTTGCACAGTTTGACATTGGAATATGGTGAATGCGACAGAGAGGGTTGTGTGGATACTGATGACATTGTCTCATGCCTGGGCCGATTTAAAAAGCTAACAAAGTTGGCGCTAAATCTTGAACTTTATCCATTTGAAGGAAGGGAAGGGTCCATGGAAGCTCCACCTCTGTCACTGCCACTGTCTGGCTATCTAACCATTCCATCCCTTAAGTTATTTCACATTACTTTTTTCCGGGAGCAGGATATGAACTTGGACTTTTTGCAACGTTTCCCATTCTTGGAACACCTCCAAATCACGATTCAAGCTGGCTACGAAAGGTTCGATGAAATGGGTTTAAAAAAGTATCCCAACTTATTTGAGATGCTACAGAATTTGAAGAAAGTGATCTTGCTTCCTCATACTCCTGATTATCAACACCAAGGTAGATTATTCATCTTTACAAGAGCCAAATATGAGCTGGCAAAGAGGAATTGGGGACTTGTGGAGCCTTCTCCAAGTTCATCTGTTTTGGATGCATTGAGAGCCGCATGCTTTCCATGGAATGATCAGGGCCAGCCACAAGATTTTAAAGAGGCTGACTTGGAAGCCAGGGAGGTTGTCGATCCAGATGATGCTATTGGTGCAATGGAACTTGGTAGGGCTCAATATTAAAATTGTCTTTTGTTATTCAATACAAGTATTTATTTTATATACGTCCTATGATGACTTCATTTTTTTCTCCCCAGGTCAGCCACAACCTGATGATGATGACGATGATGATGGTGATAATGACGAGGATGACGATAATGATGGTTGAGGATTGTGACTGATTTGTATGAATGAATTCTGATGTTAAGCTCCACAAATCTAAAATTATATATCCTGTCCACTATTTGTGTTACTGAATTCCCTCTTGATTAATCAGCTATGTTGGTTCCGGAGCACAGGGGTTTAAATGTTTAGTTTTTGTTTGATGTAATCCAGTAAAATAATGTAATGAATGATAAAGTAATAATCATCTAAATATGCCAGTTAATTTCATGTCTATATTTTTGGTACGTAACTAATACTGAAATGTTTGTATTTAACGACCTAAATCAATTAATGTCTAAATAAAAATAGTTCAACTATTGATATAATATGTTAATATTATTGTGGTTAAGATTAAGATATTCTCTGTTCAATTTTAATTCTCCATTCACTTGTAATAAAATTGCATTATCAATGAAATGAAATTCTGAAAGTCATACCATGCATTTTCTTACTACTATCAAAGTCTGAATATATTCAGACTATTAATTTCAGTAAAGCATAAAAAAAAGCATACTTTACTATACCGAAAAAGAGCATAATTTGGAGGAAAACCAGCATGAATATTTTTTCCGAAATGCATAATTATCCTCGCCTTATTGATTAATTGATCATCTTCTCATTAAGTTTAGAAACATTCATTATTAAATTTTATATTTTTCCACAACCTGCATTTCACTACGTTTACTGGTTATGTATATAGTTAGATAAATAATTCTCCCCCGCCAACAATAATTATCAATGTATTTTGCTATAACCCTATTAACTCCGATGATTTGGCTGAATGTCTTTTCGTTGATTTGGTGACATAACAAGAATTGTAAACTTTGTTTCAAGTTGAGAATATAAATTAAATTAAATGACAACTAATTACAGTTTTAGCAAATTCTGGTATGCAGTTTTCGTTACTTAAATTACTTTGTTATGACTTCAAGTATTAGTATATAGCTTCGTACTTTTTCCCAGGTCTTAAACCCACTTCGCTTAAATGTCCACGAAAAGACTAACAATGAACAATTAAATGAACTAATATCGACGATGTAAATCAAGAACATGTGAAAGTCATGTCATGTCAAGTCATAAGATGATGCACATTCTGCATGAAGAGGAGCGTCTCTTGGGTCTTTGTTGCTTTGGCTGTCAAATTCATTTCACCATGCATGCATAATGCATGCGCATCATATAGTCCCTCTGTCAATTTCGTTTCTCTCTCGTTCATGTGGATCGTTTTGTTATGTATGTGTGCGATTGCTATTGTTGGAGTTGGAGGTTTGATGAGTTCTGTGGCTGCTGAAAAGGTATTTTATTTTGGCATGTCAGAATCAGAAAGTGGAAAGATATTTTCGTGGAGAGTCAAGTGAGCTAGTTGGCCCTAATTAAAATACTCGTGATATTTTCTTAACTCTGATTGTGAAGTTACTAATTAGTTCCCGGAAACTATTTACAAAATCGGAAGACCGGTAAGGTTGACACGATATGCAGAATTAATTAATTTAAATTTATCCGGGTAGTTAATTCTTTACTATAATTAATTGTTGACCCTCTTTGTTAACAGTGGCCATGATGGAGGCTGAGACCAACAATGGAAGGGGAGAAGGAGCTCTGTCCGGCCCGTTATTACTCTTGCCGGAAGAAGTAAGTTAATTAAACAATGTCGAATTATGTCACAGCTCAGAGAACATTTCATGGCGAAATATAAAATTGACGAACTATATTGAGGCAATAATGAATGCAAACGTTTAGTTAGGATTAGATTATGATTATTATTAAAGTTTAACTATTTTTTTTTGAATATTTTTATTTGTAGATCTGGGAAAATATTCTGAACAACCTGACTGACTCCCGGGACATCCAGAATGTGTTCAAAGCATTTCCGGTACTGGAGGGCCTGGTCCTTAAGAACCACTATTGCTGGCTTCTCGATCAAGTGAGTTGATAAAAATGGTTTGATTCTTTTAACTGCTGACAGCTGATAATATCCACCAACCAATTTAGATATTTAACTAGTCAATTAACTTGAATTAACATTTCCATTTTGCAATTCCAGGTAATGCCTCACCTTTTCCCGTATCTGAAAAAAAAGGAGGTTCTACGGTGCCGCCTGGTCTGCAAGAGGTGGACTCAAGGGGTGGACAACTGTTTGGAGAACCTTCCTCCCTGTCGTCCTTTCGAGCATGGCGTGGTACGCACAGGTCAACTTTGGATCCCGGGAGCCTCCCAAACTGACCATGCCCTCACCAGGTACAGAAGACTTGAGTTTCAGTTGACTGGATGGGCCTGGATTAAGGATAAAAACCTGAGCGACTTCCTCCAAGGCAGAAATGCTCACCCACGGGGAAGAAATCCAGTCGTTGGGAGGTCAGCAGTGTTCATGGACAGCGGAATCGACGGAGGCCTTCCAGATGGAGATGATGGTGGGCGGTTTGAATACGGAGAAACTATTTTGAAGCGATCCACAGACTTTTGGAACATGGCTTTGGAGTGCGCCGGAACCCTGGGGGAACACATTTGGTTCCTCACCTTAAGCTTCGAGTTCCTCGTCATCTTGGGATCAATTAAGTCCGTTGTGCAGGACTTCCTTTCCGCCCTCCCAAACTTGAAGCTGTTGAGGATCGAATGCGTGGGGAATGATTACCAAACGGAGAGCCGGTTCGATCCACAATGGTTGGAAAAGCACCTGGCCTGTTTGCCCCAGAGCCCCAATTTTCAATTGAGACCTTGGCCCAAAGTGCCCCAACTGGAAACGGTGGAGTTGTACTGTGATAGTGAGTTTCGGAACAGTCAACCCCAGGAGACGGTCAACTTTCTAATATCCGGCTATAAGTCACAGATCCGAAAGTTGGACTTGCAATTTGGCTTCTGTCTCAATAGAGTTTGTGAGCTCTTTCCAAACCTGATCGAATTAAGGTTGCCAAACTGCTACGACAACAAAGGACACGCAATAAAAATTCTCAAATCTTTGGCTCCCGAATTGCAGAGTTTATATTTGTATATTAGTGGACCTATGGGGAGTGCCGATATGGCTGATGACATCATCTCTTGTCTGGGACGATTTCAAAGGCTGACTTCACTTACACTAAATCTGGAGTATGGTCTTGGTCGCCGGATGGAGGGAAAGGGGGGTCTAGAAACTCCGAAACCACCACGTTGTGACCCTCCCACCATCCAATCCCTCAAGTCATTTGAAGTGACAGGCTGGATGGAGGCTAAACTGAGCCTCAGTGCCCTGAAAGGTTTCCCATCCTTGGAATATCTCAAAGTCTCTATGTCTGAGGCTAACGTGAATTTGGATGGAATGGAAGTGAAGCATCCAAACCTCTGGGAGATGTTACCAAAACTGAGGAAAGCAATCCTGCCGCCGTATGAAAGAGTTGGTCGGGAAGGATTCATCTTTACTAGAGCCAAATACGAGTGGGCCAAGCAGAAGTGGGGACTTGTGGAACCCTTGCCAAGTCGGACCGTTTTGAATGCCTTGAGGGCCGCGTGCTTCCCCTGGAATGAGAGAGGCCAGCCCCAGCACTTTGAGGAGGCTGACTTACGAGAACCGGACGAGGAGGATGAGGATACTCATGGGGATGAGGAGGATATGGAACTATGGTAAGAATCAACTTTAATAAATAAGGTATTAGTATGAGTCTTAAAAATGAGTAGATATGAATAACTAATGACGCAATGATTTTTTTTCATCAGACCAACCACCAGAACCTGGCAATGATGATGAAGACTGACTTGTGTGAATTACGATGCTGGCGGCGACTCCCAATGTAGTTGAAATGTCCAATTCTAGTTTTAAGTTGCAAGGGATAAATCCATACAATTATCAATCCAATTATTCTTCATGTAAATATTTATTAATTATTTACCTACGTTCATTCATGTTTCGTTTGTAATGGGAAGTAGCTAGTTGGATTTATGTTTGTGCTAATGTTGATTAATTAGTGATTAATGATTGATGTTGAATTGCATTGTAAATTGTAATGTACTGAAATCGAAAGGCTGTTCAACTAAATTAAGCTCTAAATAATAAATAATTCTTTGATATTATATACCCTTAATATGTTAATGGTGATTGGGATGATTTATTTATAACCAATAAGGGTTCCCCCGAAAGTTGATGTTCTTATCTCGAACGGACTTTCTCGCCGTTTCCCTATAGCATTACCTGGAATACAAGTAAAATCGGGAGCATGTAATTATTTTTTTCATTTCAGGACATGATTGGTCCTAGTCTTCCCTTTCACAAAGTTCATTGACCTTGAAACTGAGAAGTTTGAGGAATCCCCGAAATACTGACAGATCCGTCAACTCTTGGGTCCAGAATTTAAAACTTTCCAAACCTAGTACAGAAAATCAGATCAGAACAAACTCATGAAACCATTTTTATTTAACGGGATGAAAATCGGAAAATTCAAAATATTATCTCATCACACTTACGTTGTAAGTTGTTTATGCCTGTGGGAGCTATTTTTTCCCTCCCTGTTGAACCCAGTTAGTTACTCCTTTGTCAGTCAGTCCTTCGTCGTGGACTTCCGTCTTCTTCAGATTTCCCCAAGATTGGCAAACGGTAGAACTGGCCATCGCTCAAAGACATGACCAGTTTCGTTATGTTGGGTATCAACCCAGCAAAGATGGTAACGTCCTCCGATGTCGTTGTAGTTCATCCTGAATTCTGTCAAATGTAACTGCTTCACCCCCACCAATGGGTGATGTGCTTGCATCCGGTTCCAGAAAAAATCTTCTTTCGTCTTTCTTCCTGCTTTCTGTGTCTATATTTTCCTCCCAGAAACTCGAGGTGTATTAAATATTATTTGCGTAATTATTGCTATTATTTAATATATAGGTATTAAAATTCAAATAAAACTGTGTAATATAAAACTCCAACATATGCTAAAAAGTATGGTTTAATTGCAGCCATCATGCCATCGTGTTCCATCCCAAAGCAAGCCCTGTTAAAAAATAAAAGTGGCAGTTTCCTTAATTTCATATTTTCAAATTTGAATCTGGTTTGCCCTAAATAATGGCCCCTTGCATCAGCTTATATTTTTTTAAATATTGACATGTGAATGCAGTTTAATCTACTTATTCATGTACAACTCCACGCACTGTTTTTTTTAAAGTAGAAGAAGTAAAACTTTGTCTGTGCCACTCAGATCAACACTTTACTAAACTTTACTTGGACAATGCATTACCAATATATAAAGTTTACCAGATGCACACCTAAGTAAGTAAAGGATGCTTGGACTCTGCTCGTTTCAACTTTTGCTGGCTCGTTCCTGTTATGAATTGAAGTTTGCATTACGTAAGAAAGTCGCATCCTCAGGATACAAATGCCACCTCCGCAACATCATAGTGGACATCATCTAAAGATATGATGCAGAGTGGCTGAAAGGGCACTTGGGGTCGTTGGGGGAGGAGCCCCATCTCCAACTCCAACCTTTGCCCCAGTTGCCCCATCTGGAAACAAATTCCAGACTTTCCAGATGGGGCAACTGGGGCAAAGGTTGGAGGTTTCTAGGCGATTAACCCCCTAGGTGTTTCCCCCCCTATATACATTTATCCCCTTTGACACTTCTCCCCCTAGGCG
>JAQIXQ010002412.1:0-10723 GCA_034700485.1 Pseudosinella alba | reverse complement strand
TTCGGGACCCCTTCATGTTCCTGGACTGTGAATGGCCAGAACTTCATGTCATTTTGGAGGTCGGGGTCTGTAAACTTCCGGCCTAAGATCCGCTTCACGTCGAAGATTGTGTTTTCTGGATATTTAAATGCCGACGTCAACTTTGCCGAGCTCCCCACAACCTCGCTCCCATCGGAGTCGATGAAGACATAACTTGGTGTGGTCTCGGAGCCATCCTCCAGGTTCGGGATTATGCGGACCTCCCCATCCTTATAGATGGCAACGCAGGAGAATGTCGTCCCCAAGTCAATCCCGATTGCCAAGGGAGAAGGGGCCATAGCTGGACCTGGTGATGAACTTGCACTTTTCAAACAATTAATGGCAAGCTTCCCATCACATGGATCCCGCTAAAGTGAATTCCAGCATAAAATATTTTAATTTAAAAGCAGCCCCCGATTGCTTCCAGTCTGAACTATAAAGTTCATTAATTTTTATTGGATTACTTTTCCACTTAACTTGCTTATCTACAGACAAGCGATATGCTCAAAGTTCCGGACATGATCTGAGGAGCTTATCGAGGGGGATTGAATGGAAGTGTCCACATATGAATGTCTGAACTCAATCCTTATCATTATCAATTTATCATGGATTAGGTATATACTACCTAGTGTAATTCAATTCTCACTTTGAGTCATTATCAAGTTATCCGATAACACTTTCGTCAATTTAATATGACCAGGTAAACTAATTGGGAATAGGTATATAAATTGAGTTGGGTTTTGCATGTCGAATCTCGTCAATATATTTATACATCTCCAAAATATGGGTTACTATATCATTGGAAGGATTTCATTATTGTCCTTGTTCAAACTTCCATTGCATTTGCTTAAACCAAAATAGGATCACTGGAGGAGGGGCCTGAATTTAAAATGGGAACTCGTTGAGCCCATGCAATATAAGCCATATTACACAAATGTCCAAGGACAATTTGAAATAAGTTATGCCCATGCTTATTATGTGACTTCCACTTCATATATAATTCAATTACGATTTTTTATTTCAGGTAAATACCAGTATAACTTAAATGGACATTAAGATTTGCCCTATTCAGAAAATATCACATTTAAAATTATTTATTATTGCCCACAAAACTTTCACATTTGACAGTCCTTACAACTCCTCCCATCCTGATGAACCTTATCAGCCAAGGCATCCGCCTGCTTTTCAATTGCAATGATGAGGTCCTTCCTGGACTTGCGGATGTTCTCCCTCCCAGCTAGTTTCAAGTTGTCCAAGTCGGATAACAGCTTGGAGAACTCCCCCTCCAGCATTCGATACTGGCTGTTGAAGTGAATCCCTTGGAAGCCTTCCACCTTGGCCTTCAGCCCGTCCACCTCTTCCGAGATGGCCTCCAAACACATTGTGGTCACATCTGAAGGAATTAGATAAAAATTATTTTGGAACATAATTAAAATTAAAATAACACTTGGGTTTGCTTTAAAAAAATGTAATATAGTCTTTTTTTTTTAAAGCTTACCATATTTTGAAGTGTCGTGCTGTTTATGAAGATTTTTTTTCGTAATTTCTTCGAAACATTTGTTAAGAGCTTCAATAGCCTCCTCCTCTCTGCCCATGATAATTTAATTCGTGGGTAAAAATGTATTGAATTTCCAGGAAGTAATTGTTTGGTCAGGTGAACACCTTTAATGAATCATTAAAGCAGGGAAATTAAGTATCGTAACTTGGAATGAAGATATTTGCTTATCATAAGCGAGCCAATCTTTGGTAGCAGTAATGCAATGTTTAGGATGCCTGATGCCTCAGCCAGATGCAGTTGTATATAGCCATGTACTAATTTTTGCTTCGTGGCTGCCGACTTTCCACTCATATAATATGGAACATATTACTGGAGGAATGACAATAATTGTACGTAATCAGAAGTGAAATGCATGCAGATGAGAAGCAATCACGGATAATGGATATGGATATAGCTAAATGCAAACCAGCATTTTCGCAATACATGATAAAAATACTTTGACCATATTCCAGATACGGTGATGATGATCTTGCCAAAAGATATTTTTCAGAAAATGGATATAGTTATAATGGCATGATATGATATATAGTTACATATAATTTGTCCAGTAATCATAATCATAATCATATTCAAAATGAAGATGGGCATAAGACTGAATGCATGCATATGTTCAGCAGACTGACCATCAATCATAATGCATCAGTATTAATGTCATACTAATGATTCATTATATAGCCCATTCCTCCTAGTAATATGTCCATCGACAGAGTGCTATCCGCGTCACTTTTCAACCTAATCTTTAACAATTTATGATAAGGTGGTAGCATAGCCGTATAATCAATGTCATTTCGGGGAAACATCAACCTCGTAAAAAGGATACACTCGTTTTGTAAGATGATAAAATATGCAACTTTACATTTTTTAAACTATTTCAACAACTAAACCTTTAACTATTTCAATGGCCAGATTTTGACTGGGGATAATTTTTAGACTATTTTAATTTTAACGGGGCAGATGAAAATCTCACATACGAGCATGAGTGTCCCCGCCATAGGAATTGATTTGGGGACGACCCACTGCTGCCTCGCCGTCTACCAAAACGGTCGGGTTCAAATCATCCCGGATGCAACCAGCGGGTATTCCACCGTCCCCAGCTATGTCTTCATCGATACCGACGGGAGTTCAGTGGTTGGGAGGGAGGCCAAGGAGGAAGCTTTCCGCAAGCCGGAGAACACATTCTACGACCTGAAGCGGATCCTAGGCCGGACATTCACTGACTCAGAACTCCAACACGATATGCAATTTTGGCCATTCACTGTCAAAGAAGATGAGGACAAAATCCCAAAAGTGGAGGTGAATGGGGAGCTCCTCTTCCCGGAGCAGATTTCTGCAAAAATATTAGCCAAGTTGAAATCAACAGCAGAGGGTCACCTAGGTCTGATGCCGGGCTCCATTATGAAGGCCGTTATCACCGTCCCCGCCTATTTCACCGATGGTCAGAGACAGGCCACTGTTGACGCGGGACAATTAGCGGGGTTGGACGTTCTGACCATTCTCAATGAGCCAACCGCTGCAGCCATCGCCTTCTCAGTAGAAAATAAAAGTAAAAATAGCGCCAAATCGAAAAAGATTCTGGTATTCGACCTAAGGTGGAACATTTGACCTTGCCGTTCTGAACATCTCCTCCAGAACCATTGATGTCCTTGGGGTCATCAATGATGAAAATTTTGTCTCCAGTTCTTTTATGATCTTATCCCGCTTCTGGGTTAGTTGGGGCCCTTTCAACCCTTTTTGGTTTTCCACTGAGCTCAGCTTCAATCCGCTCCATGAAGGATGATACCACCTTCGTCTGACATTTGCTGATAAGCTCCTGAACCTTCTTAAGATTGACAGTGTTTTGCTCCCGATATTGTGGAATGAGCTTATCAAATGTTGTCATCAGTTCCTTCCCAAAAGCATTTTGTTGTGTTTCACCCAACTTGATAATTTTGTTAAATTCTCCCAGCAGATAATTTCTTAATGTGGCGTCAATCCGTTTCAGAGTCTTTGGACGGTAGACGTCTTCTTTTAGGAAGCGCTTCACTTCAGCCTGGTAGAAATCGACTATTTGGGGTAACATTTTGCTGGCTAGTTGATGCTCACTATCATTTTGAAGGAGTAATTCTCTCTCATTTGACTCGGGAGTTTCATCTGGTGAATGACTTGGCGCCGTTTGTCCACCTTCGCCGTCCTCATGTGAAAGCATTCCATTTTCGCTCAATTGGGAACATGTTTGGTTTGATGATGTTGCACTGCAACGTCCGGTTTCATGGGAGGTGTCCCCGTCGTTGAAATATGTATTCGAGTATTTCTCCCATCAGATTTATCGCCCTCATCCACAGAGTTAAAATCGTTTACAAATGCAGCACAATCCTTCAGGAACTGAGAGAAAGTCCCCTGTCGCAGCACCGGACCATCAATTGTAACTTTCTCTGCGAATTTTGGATCTTGATGAAGATGAAGCTCCCGGATGCTGTCAACTAAGCCTTTGTAAGTGGGAGACATTTCCCCAGACCCATTTTCGGAATTGTGCTCACCGCTATGCAAGGATGAACCGTTTATTTTGCTCATTTCAATGATATTGACCTCTCCCATTTTGGTTACCACTGAGGCACCACTAGCATTCATTGAATTGGGGTCAGAGTTTGATTGCATTTTGGCTGACAATTTTTTCATGAAGTCTTCCGACCCGTTCAGGATTGGGGTTTGATCAGAAGGAACCTGTTTTGAGGGGAAGACGAAGAGGAAGCTTTGACAAAGTAGGAGGGGTCTTCCTAGATTTGCTTCCAGCTCCACCCATTCCCTTAAAAGCTGGAACTATAATAAATTAACCGTCCTTTCAGTTTAGAATATTCACCAGCGATAAATAGATTGAATTACAATAGTTAATCAATTAGCTTACTTGCTCATGTTCAAATTTCACTTCCGCAATCCGGGATGACGCCAACAGGATAAACTGCTGTAATAATTTGAGTTCATGTTCCCTCCCACTATCTCCCGGATAGAGATAGAGCACCCATACCATAAACTGCTTTGGCCCATCTTCACTCTCCACCCTCAGGGGAAAGGGCTGGTGGATAAGGTGGATCCCACTTGATGATAAGTCAAGGTCACTCCTTATGCTGGGGCTGGTTGTCAGGGCACCATTTGGTAAATTTGTGATATCTGAACCTAAGCTACTCCCTTCAGTATTTTCACTGTATTCCATGAAGGCTTTGATAAGCAAATACTTTTCATTGGATGGCTCCCCCAGGATGGAGAGGATGGTCACTGGGGTGGAATCATCATAATTTGTGGGGTGGGACGTCTTGGAGCTATTGATGACATTTAGCAGTATCTCTTCGCTGATGTGGAGATTCCCATCTCTGCAGAAAACTATTCTGGATGAGGGGAAGAGGAGAAGGTTATCCGGGACAAGGCTCGTTTCACACATTTGTAGCAGAGGTTACATTGCCACCGGAAGATTTTTTTTTAATTTTCAGGAGTGATCGCGCCGCTAGTTAAGTAGATAACTTAAAATTGGTCATGCCTAAACTGTATTCCTTTATCCATGTAACTATTTAGCCGGCATGCATAATAATATATAGTGTACAGTTAAAATGGTTTTCGTCAAGATAATATATGTATGTACATTTGATGAACCGTGCAAGGTTTAACAAAGTTGAGTAGCATCAGTTTATCGACATAAACAGCAATCCTCCAAATGGGCTGTGCTTATCAGCTTTAGATTTAGTACAGCTTACGATTAGGCGATATTCTGTCTGAATTTAGTCCGGCGGCGGCGTATGTTGTAATGGGCTCACCTGTAATACGGCCTGTCACTCAAAATATCAAAATATTTCTGCGATTATCAAATGAAGATTACATAGGTACATACACGGAATTGGATAACTGACTGAAACAGTATAACAACGATACCTTGATATGGCTGCTCATGAATTTCCTTGTGGTTGCCTAATATTTTTAATGAAAATGGGATGAACTCATACTGTGTCATAATGCCCCACAATTACATATTTAATCAATCAGTGACTATCATTTTAATCATTTTAATAAGCTTGGAGATAACAAAAATAAATGCATTTTTTTATTAGGATTATCATTAAATCGGAATAAACTTATTTTGGAAGATCACTAATTAATTATTAAAAAATGGCGTTGGGTAGCTCTGAAATAAATATAAATTAAATTAGGTTATCATACCAAATTAAAACTAGCATTAAAGGAGGCCTGACTCTTCCCTATATGAACTCCTATCCCCTCTCCCAATTCGACTTCTTCTTGACCTCCGCATATTATTATTCTCCCTGTTTCTGTCCTGGACACATTCCCAATAATCATCCACTTCAGCCTGGATTGAGCTTAAATGCCCTTCAAGTGGCTCGTCCTCCCGAATATTCTTCTTAATCTCGGTCCTCAACTGTTCCCTAGTTTTATCCACAATCCTGTCACTTTCCCGTTCCAAATGCTGTTCTGGAAGGCCTCGTGGGTTCCGAAGAAGGACCTGGTCAATACTTTCCATGTACAGGGAGGTCATCTGCTGGAGGGACTTGCTTATCTTGGCCTGCTTTATCTTCAAATTTCTTGCATTTTGCTCAAGGTGCCGGAGAAAGCATTCATTCAATGCGGATTTTAACTCTAGTATAATTAGTTTCATTTTATCTTTGCTAAGTCTAACTATTTTTCTGAAGTTGGAGGATAACGCCGTTGACAACTTTTTATGGATATTATTTAGAACCTCTGGGGAGTACAGGTCTTCTGATAGGAACCGCTTCATTTCCTCGTTATAAAAGGTAACCACTTCCGGTATCAGGTTTCGAGCGAGCTGTTCATCCTGTTCATATTCAACAGCACTTGGATGTTCTGGAGCGACCTGAGACTGTCTGATGACCTGATTTATATATTGCGGATGTCTGGATATCGCTGCTGGGGGTGGCCCTCTGAACATTTCTCTCGAATACCCCACAACAGAATTGACACAATCCTCCACAAATTCTGCAAAGCCTTTCAATCTCAGACAGCGATATTCCTTCTTATCAAAATTGCCACAAAGTCTCGACACTTGGTGAAGTTCTTCAATCCGGCTGAGGAAGGATTGGGCTATCTCCCAGTCAATCTGATGCATACCATTTAGCTCGATCAGGTTGATATCTCCGACTTTCTCCTTCCCCAATATGGCCAGGTCGAAGCCGCGATCCCCGGCCCTGGCCAATTTGGTAAGGAGTCTTTCCCGGGCTTCGAAGTCGGTGAATAATTTTACTGACCTTCCTCGGTTTATGATATCGGTGGGTAATACGAATAGGAAGCTGTTGCAAGGATACTGCAACTTTTCTTCAAGATGCTGCCATTGCTTGAGCATTCGAATCTAGTAAAAAATTGCAAAATTAAACTGTTGTAATTACAACTACGTAACTTTCAATCAACTTATTTTTGTGCTTACCTCGTCCATTTCAAATGAAACCTCTGCAATTCTGGAGCTCACCAACAACAAAAACTTTTCCAACAGGTGAATATCCCGACTTCTTCCACTTTCTCCCTGGTACAGGTACATGATCCAGACAAGGAACTGGACCTTTCCCTTCCCCTCTCCAAAAAAGGGTTTATGCAGGAGGTAAACCCCGCTGGAGGAGGTATCTCTCATGTCGGGTGTGAATCTGACTTGGTTTTGGTCCGATCCGTTTGTCGCCATCTGTCCACTGTCCCCCATCCCATTCTCATAGTGGTTGAGGAAGGATCTGAGCAACAGTTTCTTTTCATTGGATGGGGAGCCCACGATGGAGAGGAGGTTGATTGGGATGCGGGACTCTATTGGATTGGATGAGATTTTGAGATAGGAATCGATGATTGTAGCAAGGACGTCACCCCGGAAGGAGAGTTCGCCATTGTGACAGGAAACTATTTTGGAGGATGGGTGGAGCAACAAGCTGTCAGTAATTTTGGCCATTGGTGGGGCTCGAGGTTGTCCTGGTTTTCGTTGCTTCAGCATCGAAAATCAGGGAACTCTATCCCAACTAAAAGTTAAATGAATATCGAGTTGGTTGTGGTTGAGTGAATAAATCTTATTTACTTTTTTGGTTTTGGTTATCAACGCCAAAAATGGGAGATGATACTTTATGGGTGGGTAAATAATGTCTTATCAGTTAAAATAAAACGATTCCAGGAGATAAACCACCGTAAGCTTATTTATATAGTTGAGTCTTCTCATGCAAAATGTTCCAAGCAAGTCATACGTGCTAGATAAGGAAACATACCATTGACCATGTATATAATTTTAATCATGCGGTCATATAATAAATGTGCAAATTACTAGATACATGACAATGAATATGTATTTGTAACAATATATATGTCGAGTAATGGCAGGATTTATGGGCAATTTAGCAAGGCCATCAACAGATTATGAATTGACTTTGATATAGCATTTATTTTCATCCATCCCCTCAAGTTCTCCATCTGTAGTGATGACGTAATTTGCCCATGATAAAATTTTATTGATTTTCTTTTCCTAAAAACTCAAGATGCGTAGAAATTTATTTAGCTTCACAATTTATATACGAAATGCAATGGGTAATTAGTAATTACAAATTACAACAAAATTGTGAAGTTGGGTTTGAACTCGACTTTATAAATAATTCCTAAAACTGTGGTTGTCATTTAATGAAGAACTGTAATTACTATTTCAATCTTATGCAAATCTGATTTTGAACTTGTACAGATCAATTTTATAGAAACCCAATTCAAACTCAATACTGTTGTCATAAACATCAATAACATCATCATCATCATCTTCATCATACCCATCGTCATCATCATCATCAAGCATCTTTTTCTCTACTTCTATATTTCTCTCTCCCTCCGGAAACAATCAAACATTTTTTTCTTCTTTCATTCCATATTCCACTCCCCATTTTTCCAAAAGAATCTCTTTATCATCATATCATCATCAATCATCAAACTTTTTTTCGTTACTTCCATTTTAACTCTATTACAAGGCAATCAAACATTTTCTTCTCTCTCTCGCGCTTCCGAAAACAATCATTTCATCATCATCATCCAAACATTTGTTGTCTCGTTCCATATTTCACTTTCTCTAACAAAAAAACAATCATTTTTTTTCTCTTTCTCTCTTCCCAAAACAATGAAACATTTTTTTCTTTCTCTCTCCTCCCAAAGCAATCGAACATTTTTTTTCTTTCTCTCGCTTCCCAAAACAATCATTTCATCATCATCATCATCGTACTCATCAAACTCAGCCATACTCATCCTTTAAGCATCATCAATCATTCAATCATATCAATCATGTTGTATCTGACGTATCTTATCATGGAGTGTTATTTGGCTCCCACCATACCGGAGAGATGTAATTAACCCGGGACAGAGATATTTGAATGGTAAATTATTGAGTGTTCTTGTTCTCACATTTTCGACACAAGTGAAAGGATTATGAATATTGTATATTGTTTTATACATGCTTTGATGCATTTACGGCACACATGTGAAATGTTAACTTAGCATCCACGAGCAATTAATTACATCGGAAGTTCTATCTAATCATGGGAGATTCTGTCGACCTTCCAGGAGAGGATGACAGGATACCCTCCGCCGTAAAAGTATTCACCGGGATTTTCTTTCTTAACTTGGTAAGTTTTTTTTTGTTTAAGTGAGTTTGCTAAAAATTCGTAAAAAATAGAAAGTTCAATTTCATGTAAAATGTAACGATCCGTCACAACGTATTAACAGTATTATTATCTATATATAACAGTTAGAATGATGTGGATGTAACCATTTCAGACCTGCGGAGCATTCTTAACCACAGCCGCCGCATTCTTTGGAGATGACGATGAGGTATGGCATGGGTTTTCCAGTTTGATAAATAACTTGGCATTCCAGTTAATAATTAAAATATAAATTATGCTACTTGATTTGCAGAGGAGGGAAGCGGCCTATGTAATATTTGGACTGCACTTATTCTTCTCAGTACTTTTGGCTATGTGTTTGCTCCCCTGCATTCTTAGTAAAGGCTGGAGAGAAGTAAGTTACTCTGGCAAACTGACATTAATTAATTAATTAAGTAATTAATTTTAAGCATCTTCAACTTTAATTTACTACTGTGGTTAAATCCAACTTAGGACTCATTGGCGATCCTTCACATTTGGACATTTACATTAACGCTAATTAGCCTGATTATAGCGGGCGGAGTGATTGCCGCTGAATTCTTTCTTGTTACTAACAAAAGCGAAGCTGTTAACTGGATTATGTTGGTAGCGCTTATTACTGTCGTATTAAACTGTATAGTCTTTTGTTGCTGCTGTTGTTTCCCAAACTGCTCGGAAATGCTAAATACTCAACGTCTCTCATGTCCAGAGGAGTTGACGAACCAAGAAGAAAATTTAACGGGGAAATGGACAAAACCCAACCCGCCGAAGAATCTAAAATGTCACATTTCTTAGAAAATATAAATGTGACTGTCATGTCATAACTATGGAAATCGAATCTCATGCTCTACCATAGCCATAGACAGTTTGCTCAAAATCGTTCTCCAAATAATTCCGCCTCCAATAATCATAATCAATTAATCAATGCCATTTTTTTACTTAGGGACATTGAGCAAATTAATATTTTAATTAATAAAAACAAGCGCATGTTGGTGCAGTTGTAATTAAATCTAACATTTTTCTACTTTATCATAGCATTATGCATTATCATATATAATATAATTTAATGTACAGTTTAAGTATATAATTTCATGTAGAAATCAATGTTTATTCTTATCATTTTGACATTTGATTATCTCTTCCCAAAGAGATGAATAGCAAATACATATGATAAAGGCCATGGGCACGATGACGATGAACGATTTAATTTTTGTTCATTAACTTTCATGCTTATTGCAAAATGTGCAATTAAACAAATTGTCACGTTCTATTATTATTTAAAGTTTTAAATGTTGCAGGTGTCAATTAGGTAGTTTTATGCAGTTATTAGTAATTATGAATGAGTCTATCCAAGCATCAACATGAACAAAAGGTTGACATCAGCCACCAAAATATTTGCTGGAGTTTTCTTCCTTAACTTGGTAAAATATGTTTTTATTCAATTGAGCCTCATATTGATATTGATAGTACAAAATTGAAAGGTTTATAATACATAACATATTATATTCCAAAC
>JAQIXQ010002411.1:0-10733 GCA_034700485.1 Pseudosinella alba | reverse complement strand
CTTTCCGGAAATTTCAATTCCGTTTCGATTATCGAATGGGACGTCAGCGGGTTTGTCCTAATTGTTTCCATATTACTGGCATTAGTTTCCGCATGACCGAGGTCCCGCCTTTTCTTTTTTGGAGATCCGGCTCCGGAATCAATTTTCTCAGGATCCCCACGACGGACTTGTCTCTTCCTCCGGGATTGTTTTGGAGGAGGCTGGGTCACAATTTCTTCATTTGAATTGCCATCTGCAGCTCCTCCTTTCTCTTTCCTTGACTCCCTAACTCCAGCATGACCTTGACTTTGACTTTGACCCCGCTTTTTCGTCTGTCCGGCTCCAGCGTCAATTTTCTCGTTATCCCTACGACAGGAGCGGCTACTGTGCTTGCGTTCCCTTTGCTCACTTCTGATTCCTTTAGAAGGTGGCTGATTTACAATGGAATCTGAATCAGGTATAGACATGGGTCTACTTTCCCGAGATTTCACAGTTTCTGGAATTGGTCCGGATGATTTTAGCCAAGACGGATTGTCCCTGAGCTTCGAGGCAATTGCAGTCCTTTCATTTGGTCTTCTTATCGGGTGTTGGCCCTTGCTAGGTGTGGATGCCTTATAGTCCTGAAAATAAAAGGATATTATAGACAATAGTTTAATTGAAAATTTTGCGAATGCCTACTACTACATGGTGTATTAAGAACATATGCAAACAGTAGCTATATACTCGAACGGTAACTTACTTGACTGGGTGGACTTGAGGAATGGGCAGGAGGTTCTTCCGAAATATGGATTGGACTAGGTGGTAGTGCTGTCTTCTCGAGCTCCATTAACTTGGAATTATCTGAACCTGTCTCTGGTAGATTATTTTCATGGCTTGGGAGCTGTAATATGAATGTGATTACGGAATTTAATTATGAAATCGTAAAAGTTATTCGTAAGCAAATGTTTTAAAGATTGGAATGACATGGTAACTTACATGACCAATTAAACCGTCGGATTTACTAAATACTTTGGAGCAAAATGGACATGGGAATGGTTCCTGATCCTCCTCCTGCTTATCCGCCACCTCAACTTGTGTAACCGGAACGGTAGGCGTCTCACTCGGTGGCGGATTTATCCCCTCCTCAATTTGATTATCTACATCATGCTTCGTTTTCCGAACATGTCCACGAGTTACCCGCCTTTCCGGAACCGGAGATGACGAGGGCGGTGGGATCGGCATAGGAGGTTCTTCTATAGCTGTAGGCTCCGAACTACGCTTATCCAAAAGGACACTGTCAATAACTCCCTCATCTGGAATCTTCTCAGATCTCCGGGAGTGACTGCGACTCCTAGAAGATGAAGATCGACTTGGACAACTCCTCCCGGGTAGTTTCCTATTGGATCTAGTCGTTTTACTCAGAGGAATGGATTTTGCATTACGCAAATTGTTTGGGATGGGGGAAGCTGAGGATTGACTTCGACCACTTTTCCCGGATAGTTTCATATTGTATCCTGTCCTTTTACTCGGATGAATAGATTTTGACTTATGCAAGTTGCTTGGGATGGTGGCTGCAGGAAGTTTCCTCTTGCTACGCTTTGAAGAACAACGCCTGTTGGACCTTCTACTTTCTAGTAATTGTAGTAATGAGACGTCTTCCCCTTTCCGGTGGATGTTCCGCAACTAATGACATCCAGAATATTTCAAATTAAGTACATTGATCAATCATTTGCAGCAAAACTCAAGTCTGTGAAAATTTTCACTTACATGATCCTCAACGCCATTCACCTCTTGGAATCTTTCATTACATAACGGGCACTTGAAAGCTTTGTCGCCCGTGTGGATGTCCATCTGGCAACAGAAATGTTACTCAATTAGTTTCTCTTATTCAAACAGACATATCGCACGACCAGCCCAATCATTCCATTTCAAAAAGCATTTCTATCCTTTCATATTTGACTTTCGAAACTTACATGATTTTGAAGGTCATAGCTCCTGGCAAATCCTTCCCCACAAATGACACACAGCAAGTTATGCTTTTGAGGTGCAACCTCATCCGCAGGATTCTCCTTTTCCTCTCCTGGAGGACTTGCACAATGTCCTTCCACAATATCTCCTTTCACAATATCTGCGTGGGGCACTTTCTTCTTCTTCGTTTTCTTCGGCTTTGTTGAGCTCTCTGCCTCCACCTCCACTTCCACCCCAGCTTTCTGACTTTCACTTTCCATGTCAGCAGGAATAATTTGATTTGACCTGTTGTCGTCGTGCGTTTCAAGTTGTGAAAAAGGGAAGTTAATTGATAGGACCTCATCCTCATGACCCTCATTCGCCTGTCCTGGAGGACTTGCACAATGAGCTTCCATAATATTTGTGTGGGGCACTTTCTTCTTCTTCTTCATTTTCTTCGGCTTTGTTGACCTCTTTGCCTCCACCTCCACCTCGACTACAGCTTTCTGGCTTTCACTTTCTATGTCATCAGCAATAATTTGATTTGACCTGTTGTCGTCGTGCGTTTCAAGCTGTGAGAAATGGAAGTTAATTGACAGGTTATAATTAGGTCACTATTTAAACTATTTAAACAATGCAACTAGATAAATATGAAATAATTCATGTAAAAGAAGAATTACATGAGCGATGAGCTGACTCCCCTCCACAAACTGTTCATAGCAGTGAGGACAAAGGAAGATGGCATCTTCAAGAGTACTAAACTGTTGACCTTCGTTGCTCTCCGCTTCATTGTTAACTTGGTTATCGGTTTCGATTATCGACTGGGGTGTTATTGGGTCTGTCCGAATTGTTCCCGTATTACTGACATTAGTTTCCCGATGGCCAAGGTCCCTCCTTTTCTTTTTACTAGATCCGGCTCCGTAATCAATTTTCTCAGGATCCCCCAGACCGACACGTCTCTTCCTCCGTGATTGTTTGGGAGGAGGCTGGTTCACAATATCTTCATGAGAGTTCTCATTTCGAGCTGGAGAGTTTTTGGCTGACGGACATTCTCCTTTTTGGGGCTAAAAGTTATAAAGAAGTTGAAAGGTGAAATGTTGATTTTTTTTTTAAAATTGATGGAAACTTGAAACTAATATTTTGCAAACTAATTTTCAAATAACTCACCAGATCAGTCTGCTGCACTCCGGATAAAGGTCCACCTTTCTCTTTCCTCGACTCCCTCAATCCAGCATGACCTTGGTCCCGCTTCTCCTTCTGTCGAGCTCCAATTTCAGTTTTCTCGTTATCCCGACGACTGGAGCGGCTACTCTGCTTCCGTTCCTTTTTGTCACGTCTGCATCTTTTAGGGGGGGATGGATTTCCAATTTCTTCGCGGGAATTACCATTTGGAGCAGGAGCGTTTTCGGCGTCCAGTGCAAAACATCCTCCACTTGGTGGAGTGGACTTAAAAGTGAAAGACAAAGTTTTGAAAATTTAGCTGGTAATTCGCACTAATTAGCTAAATTAATATTAGAGTGAAATTTTAACAATTTAGAAATTGCATTTGGTGGACCTCTTACCGTTCCAATTTCTTGTCCGCTTACTTCCTCCAATTCCCTCAACACCCCGGACAAATTGAGCATGTCCTCCACCGCCATCCATCTATCCCCGATGAGTTCCCTCGTCAACTCCTCAAATACTTCACTTTCCACCACGGAGAGCGTTTCCGGGTTCTGGTCATCATCGTCGTCACAAGGAATTGTCTCCCTCTCGTCCCTATCATCACTCTCTACGCCAGCTTCATCGTCATCACTGCTGTACTCATACGCGCCGGAAATTAGTGCTAAACTCATGGCTAACTAATTATTTCGAATAAAATTAAAATATCCACAAACTAAATTATTTGTAAAAAAAACAAGAGAAGAAATATGACTGATGCATCCAACCAAACCACCACAAACTAAATGCCACTAAAATAAACAACTTTTTTTTAGGTAAATTGAAAAATACATGGCAAGGATTTTTTTTAAAGAATGAGCAGAGTATCTACTGAAATCCCAAAGGATTAAAACTGATGCTTCTTTGTCATTAGATTTTTTAGGGTGTTCATACATATCCCATTTCAATGTTAGTTGCCTGGCTTTGCATCAGGTACTTTTCATGCAATTGTCAATAACTCCCTTGCATCATGCATGGCACCCTATCATATTTTGTGTATGCCTGGGAAAATACATAATTTTGTGCCTTTTTATGCCTAAAGACCAAAGCAGTTTTGGAGTGGTATTAAATTAACATTGTAAAAAAAACTGAAATATGGAATGCTACTTATGATCTAGCCCATGTCTACCCACCCCTTTCTCTTCAGTTTCGTTGACTCCTGCGTTAAATGTTACCATAAGGCAGTCTTCATTTTTAACCTCACATAAGATTCTAAGTTGGTATACCTGAAATGGAAATTTCAAGTACTTTACTAATTTACCACTTTTTATAGGCATATGTAAAAGCAATGCAAATGAGATTATATGGCATGAAAAAAATACATGGGGAAATAATAATACCAAAATATTATTTTCCTAAATGATTTTTGGCATTGTTGCTTCGACATTTCCTTTTCAGTCATCGTTAGCTACACTAAACATTAAAATTGAATTTCGAAGAAAGGGCAAGGCGATAAACCCGTGTTCGATAATTATAATTATTTGCAAGCTCACTTTGTTCCATAATTGGTAGAAACTAATAATTAATTTCTTGGTAACATGAGTTTGGCACTGATTGCACAGTCATATTTATTTAGTGAGGATGAAGAGGATAGGGACGGTGAGATATTTGAAGAAGGGAATGGGACTGTTAAAGATGGGTTATCTGTGGATTTGGAAGAAATCCGGGAGTTGGTCAGACAATTGCACGGTTTGGAAGTGGGAAAATCGCATATTTCCCAACATCAGCGTCCAACCCCAAAGAATAAGCTGGTTCGGGTAAAAACAGTAAATTACCGTTTGATTAAGGTCGAATTCCATGTTTTGTAATGAACGTATTCGTATTTCAATCTGTAATTATCTACTTATTTTCCAGGACACAATGTTATCATCACGTTTCAATTCCGGAAATGCGCCCAAACCCAAGTTCAAGGCTGAATACAGATGCCCCTATTGCCTCATAATATTTGAGCTGGCGGATTCCCTTATCAAACATCTCCCCTCGCATTCCAGTTACAGGAGGAGGTTTCCACACTTCAATGGGAACACCAACGCTGAGAAAACAGCGGACAGGCCAGCATTTGTTGAAGTTCGTAATTATTTTTCTGATGAATTTCATAAACAATTATTCATTTTGTGTAAATAATTAACCGGATATTTTATTACTTCGTGCCACGATTTAGATTCGACAAAGTTCCGGGAGGAATATGGTCAAATGCTCGAGTTGTGAGAAGGCCTTCTGGAAGAAATGGGCTGCCGCACGTCACATCCGTTCCCACGTCAGAAATCGATCGTGTCCTTGTATAATTTGCCACAATAGTCACTAATTAGGTTCCAGTTATGCGAGGAAAAATATTCTTACCAATTTATATTTGTACAATATATGTTTTATCGACAACGTATGGAAATAAAAATTACCACCTAGAGATAATAAAAATAGCATCGTGAGTGGAATTCTGTAGAATGACTTGGTTTTTTTCAGGTTCTTGTTGCATATACACTATGTATAAATGGTAGTATATAATCGTTCCAGATTGAGATCAGAGTTCATATTGTGCATGAAATTATTTTTTTGAAAATGGTACAAGAAATTTGCAGTTAACTTGAATCAGTGAAAAATGCATTATGATTTATTGTTGAAAAATAAAACAGCAAAATAAAGGCTGCCATACTTCTTAAATTCATACTAATGCATGTCTTTTTACTGTCAGATATAGTTTAACCCCAGTTCTATTATATTAAGCATTTCCTAACATTTTGATTTTTGAGATTTTATTTCTGTTAGTTGAATGAGGCAAAGGGTTTCATCTCGTTTAATAAGAGGTAAGCAAGGACAAAGTGAAGCAGGCTGGTAACCTGAGGAGGCTGCTGCTGTATTTTTGAGGTACAAAAAAAAGCAATATCATGATGAGACTCCAAGGGTAAAGCCAAAAATAAGCTAAACCCTTTCAAGCTAAACATCATTTCTCCTTTAGGCATAATATATGCTAGCGCAATATCATAGATCATCATCATCCCATATAAGTTATTAAGTTCTGCCATAAGCAGTTGTGTTATAATTCCTGCACTCACGAATGTACGAGTACCATGTTCATCTGTCTATTCGTAAGTTACTATCTCTACTTTTACCAAAAGTCTTTTAGGCATATCAATATTACTTATGCATGTTCATTTTAACCCTTTTCTTGCAATAAACCAGCAAGATAATTAATTTGACGTCGGACTTGCACCTCTTGGTCCTTTTTAGGTTTGGCTTTATTTTTTTGGAGTCTCTTGTACGGCGCCTGTTAGTACTGACTGCAGATTTGCCTGTGGTCAGATTTGCCTGCTTAAATTCCGGGCTATTTAGAGATTATAATCTTATTGATCACAATATCTGTATATGTTTCAAGAAAAGATAATGCTTCTTCATACTAGTGTTTCTCGTCACTGTCAGTGTAAAATTATTTTTACCCTTTTTCAAATTATTGCCTTTTTGAGATTTTTCTTTTGTAAATTTCATAAAGCGAAATGCGACTTCATCTCTTTCATACAGGCTAAAAAAAATATACGTTTTGTATTGGTAAGGAAAGCCGACCGATAGCCTGGGGATGATGATATAATTTTGATTTTGAGTTGGGTTGATGGGTAGCGTTAGAAAAAAAATATTACCGCTTAAGCATAGCTTTGCACCATTTGAATAACTTTTATTTGCTAAATAAACGCTGCATACTTGTTGTTAATTAAACTCAATGCAATTCTTTTTCCTAACTTTCAACGGCAATTTGGACGAGAATTAGTGTTTCAGGTAAAGATGACCAATTAATGCAGCGATTTATTTGAAATTGATTTGTCACATGAACTAGATTTTGATTTTGCTTGGCTAACTATAAAATAATCTAACTGTGGAATTTAAGCTGTGGAGATTTATACCATTTGGCATATTCATGGAGAATAAACAAAAATCTTTCCTCGTACTACCCCTCTCCTTATAAAATGTTTATTGGTATCATTTTATTAAAAAACAGCACGATACATGATATCAGTTCATTAAGCCAAATATGTACATAGTTCCACATAATATTTTCCCAACTAGGTATACAGTCCCTGGTACACATTACGTAACTCACTTGGGATGTGCTGTCGCCTAGAAGAAAATATAGAAGGAGATTATCATCATCACCCATCACATTTTATACTTGCTTAAGTTAATTTCTTATGAAATTATTTTAAATTGGAAAAGGGTTGCAATCAATAAGATTAATCATTAAGATCAATAAATATGACACAAGATACTTACAATATGACGCCTTACACCATAGCTACTCCTGAAAACTATCTGGCAATGAGGACATTTTTTAGCGTTTCTAGCTGAATGAGCTCCCAAATGATGTTTCAACTCCGTTCTCGTGACACACCTCTTTGGACACAATCCGCATGCATGTGGCATATCCCCGGTGTGCCGACGAACATGAATAGTCAAATCGGCGGACAGTGTAAATCGTTTCGAACACAAAGAGCAGGCATGGGGCCTCTCCCCTGTGTGAAAAAGCATGTGCATCCGGAGACCTACATTGGTTGTATATTGCTTTGGACAAATTGCACATTTCCAAGGTCTCTCCTTGTCTGTATGAGTCCACTCATGTTGATTAAGATTTCCTCGGTGCAGGAACCGTTTCAAGCAACTGGAACATTGATAGCGTTTGATCCCCGCGTGAACCCGAGCGTGAGTTACTGCTTGGGACCTAAAATTAAACACTTTTTTGCAGATGGAGCACTTCCACACAGACTTCCCATTTGAAAAACAAATCTAAATTGTAAAAGATTTGAAAAAAATTCGACATTCAGCTAACGCATCATCTTCACTTGGGTTATTGTGAACAGCGATAAACTCGCTAGAAGTTATAGCTATAATAATAATATAGAAACCTTGACAATTGTTTGGAAAGCTTTCCGATCCCCAACTTCGATCATTTTAACTTGTCTCTTCCTCATCCCACTTCGATTATTTCCAAGAGGAACACCATTCCCTAATGATTGCATGTCAGAAGTCGTCGCGACCCTGGGAGTTCCATCACAACGGCTCAATTTTATTTCCATATCTTTGAGTGGGGGAAACTGAAATTTAGTTTTAACATTTAAAAGAGAGCAATGTAAAAACAAAAAAAGATTGTATTGTAGAAAAATTTTAAAGCCCAACCTACAGTTTTCTTTTGAAGAACAAAGGAGCTACTCGATTGAACCAATTTGGTTTCGCTGGTGGAGCCGGTAATCTTAGGTTTGTTCGTGTCACGACGGGCGGACTCTGCTTCATGGGTCGGGAGCTGAAATTGACAATATATGAAAAATAAAAATAGTGACATATTCTAAAATATCATAATCCAGTATAGAACTGGATCTGAATTGGAATTACAAGAGCTATTAGCAATGCCAAATGCTTCCGGACATGGGTATGAAGGTTCTGCTTCATCCTTTCCCATACTTACCGTTCCGATCGTGTCAAAATCATCAACCTTTTTAACCGGTTCTACTACCGGTGATATCTTATTCTCCATCTTCAAATGGACATCTTTCCCCACCAATGTTGAAAGCATCCCTTTAGATTCCGCGTCATGAATGAGGAGCTTATAGGGAAAATTTAATTAAAACATTAGTACAAATTGATTTCCCCTTGAATTTGTCTTAATCCTCAACTATAAGATGACATTAATTTTCTGAATAGTTACTTACATGCATGATTAGCCTCTCACATTGCGCGAATGAGTCCGAACAATAGGGGCATGGGAACTCGGCTTTCGACTGTGGTAAAATGTCTTTATCTTGTGGGATGCTTGCGTGGCTCCTGCCGGAACTATTGAAGCTAGTTACGTCATGATTACTGTCATCATCCGTGACTATAATTTGTCTGGTTTCAATAGGGACAGTTTTGTTCCGGATGGATTTCCTGTGCGGAATGGATTCCTTTAATAGGTCTCGCCTTCGCTTTCCAGGGGGTCTGCCACGCCCTATTTTCTTTACGACTTTTCGAGGATGTAGCTGTTGTACAATCTCTTCATTGGAGACATCATGATTTGCTTGAGCGTCTTCGGGCAAGATGCAGCTTCCACTTGGTGTCTAAAAATGATAAGGTATTTTGGGAAAAGTTGTCTAAAAAATGCTTCACCTAAATTGACATTCGATTTTTATTTATTTATTTATTTTTTTTCAAATTCACCTGAATAATTTCCCCCTCATGTTCCTGGAATATTTCCCGGAAATCGGGGCTTAGGAACGGGAGCACTGACCCCGCCACAATCGAACATTTCTCCTTTTCCAGCAACATATTTCCCAAACAGGAAGGCATATTTTCTGCTTCAGTTGAGGATTTAATTTTGTCCTGGTTTTTGCCATGGTCGGTGGTTACTTTAGGAGTTTCCATCTGCCCGACTTGGTCCCTTCTAGGTTTGGTCTTCCTGAGGGCAGTATACATTTTTGAACGCTTGCGCCTACGTCTCCCAAGCGGTTTTCCACGCTTCCTTTTCTTTCTTCCATTATTTATCGGAGTTGTGGATGCGACAGGGACTAATGACGGCTTGATTTTGCTGGCCATTGTCTCGCAGGCAAGATTCCCGTCATCGTTTTCTTTGGAATTTGAATTGTATTGTGGTGAAGGGGTATTTGCTTCAACATTAATGGCATCACTAATCACCTGCTTTAATGCATTTGTAAAAATAACATAAATTACTAAATGCAGGTAACTTGAAAATAATTTTCGTTCAAATATTGTTTGCTAGATTTAATATTTATCATATCCAAACCTGGGGGCTTTCAGAAGGTCCTTCTGGCAGAGTAAAGTGTTCCACTTCCGGTGAGGGAATTGGCGTTACATCTTCAGACTCGCACGCAACTGACATTCCCACTAGCATTTGCGAAACATTTTTAGAAATGACATCCATTTCCTCGGTTGTAGCAAACCTGTCGCAGAAAACAAAATCCTTCCCTTCCCATGTCCATTCCCTTTTTGACCACAGCTCATTCACTTGATTTTCATTAGGCTCGATCAGCCTGGTTAAAATTATTTTGATGTGGGTAAACGGCCAAATTCCATCCAGCCCAAGAAGGCTTTCACTTTTCCCTTTCGCCTCTTCATCCCCTCCCATCAGTCGTTCTCCATAGCTGGGAGAAAGTTTTTCAACTCCACTCCCTTCAATAATCTGATGGCAACTTGGGCTGCCATCACATTGTGCATCTTCCATGGCAAATTCAACTAGCCGTGACACATGAAGTATTTCATAACTCTGGAAACATTTTAATCGTGCTTAAGGAATTTATTTGCGATAAATTATGTGACGGTAACTTCTTCCCTTCTCGTTTCTTTGTCAAATTGTCTTTAAAGAGACAACATTACCAAACCATGACAAAACAAGGAATGAGGTGGCATTGGCAATTCAACAAAGTTAGGTATAACCATCTCAAGCAAGGGAATACTTGCTCAAATATTGTTATCAACATCAACCCTCTTGTCTTCACATAACTTGTTTGAGTTAGTCTCCATTCTCTATCTTGTCGAAAATGTTAAGGCAAGCAACATGAGCTTGGCTCTGCTACATGTTTTAGGGATCCATTTAACTAGGCACATCGAAAAAAGAAACCGCCACATTTTCATAATTAGAAAACGCCACATATAAAATA
>JAQIXQ010002410.1:0-10734 GCA_034700485.1 Pseudosinella alba | reverse complement strand
GCAAATAATAAAGTTGAAATGGGGATTCGAAGAAATCTAAAACGAAGTGTTTTGTTGTTTAGAATTATTCAGACACAGTATTTGACTAACAAAGGCGACTAATTTATTATTCCATGCTGGATGATGCAGATCCATTTTGCAATGTCATATGTTATCGCAGTGGCATATGGCATATGGCGCTTTCAGTTCCATAACCGTCAGTTCCTAGTCAACTGATTTTTGTATAATCAAGACAATATTTCAAAAATTAAAGCAAACCATGCTCGCTACCTTGCGAAGTGGTTGACAGAAGAAGCCAATATTAATAATATCATCAGGAAACGTGTGCTACCTCTATTGTAACAAACTACTTCCAGTAAACATTCCAAAACTTTAATTACCAACCCCACCACGTGTGCTCCTTCAAATACGCTTCCGCCAAACAATTAATCCTTCCCATATAAAAACCCAATGCGATACAAGTATGCTAATCTGTTAACTTATAGACATCCTAGATGAGTACGGATGCAAGGTGAAAAAAATATTTTAAACTTTAGATTATTACTAAAATGAATCATGGAGATCAAATAGTTAGAACTTGTGGACCTCAATTCAAACTTTGTTACAGATGAGTAAATACAAACAAATTAAGCTATTTTTTCATTGCATGCCATATCGTCGGAGAAAATGAAATATGGCTGTCTATAGTGGATTTGCTGTGGCTGCTAAATTATTTTCAAGCTACAAGCAAAGGAATTTGTATCCGACTCTGTTCGTAGTGGTGCAATAATTTCTTTTTATAAACCTTATCCTGGTAATGTCAAATTCGATGCTGTACATTATCGTTGCGAGTCCTCATGAAATGGGAAATCAATACTCGCCATCGTTATCAATTTGATCATGCAATGAAAAATTATTTAGGGACATATTTGCAAACACGTCCTCAAGTCTAGCTTAATAAATGTACATAAATTACACTAGCTAAATTAAGCCATATGTAATGCTATTTAGAATAGTTCCTATCCGCTACATTGTTTTATACAAACTCATAGTTCAAAGGGAGAAATTAAAGACGTAATTCATTATCTCCTATAATTTTGCCAACGGATGTTTCAACAAAACAGGTAACGACATCATGTTAGTACCAGCAGTGAATTTTGTAAAAAAAATGTATTGACCTTTAAAAAAATTTGAAAAAAAATCGAAAAATAAACCTTGCAATATCTCTTTTGTGAAATTATTGATCCTTCTAAGTTGGAATCTATTGTAGTGAGCTCTCAATAACTTTAAACTAGCCAAGGTAGCATACAAAAATCCTAACTCGAAGGATCAAATCCTCTTTGTACCCGAAATGCATGGATCATCTCTGATCACGAATGCGAAGCAATATTCTAAGGAAAAATGTACTACAAATTGTAAAATATCTTGAGTGTTCACTGATATGTTTTCGATTTCTCTTTCACATTCATAGCAATTTGTTGGGGGTTAATTCATATTTCAGGATCCAATTATCGTTAATCGATAATAAACAAAAATCAATATGAACCCTTCCTTCACTGAAGCTAAAAATGTTAAGGTGTAGTCATAAGTTCCAAGCATTTAAAAGGGGGACTTAATGGTTCCTCTGTATCAGAAATATATTTATGCCTGGAGTTAAGCAACATTTTAAAGACTATCCCACACATTTGAGATACGAATACCCAGATGTTAATGGTGTTTGGCCTGTAAACAGATCGTCTCCCAAACCCAAAAGACTAATTGTAAGCAAAAAATATCCCATCTTATTTATCAATGCCCCCACTGATAAAGGCCCATTCTATTTTGTATCGACACTGCAGAATAATCTGCGTGAGATTTTATAAATGCATTGTTAAATTTAATTTGAAGTCATTTGAGTAATTTGAAGTTACAAACGTACAGAACCAACAAGCAGCATTTAAATTTATTGCTTGTTGGCATATAGTTTCCTAACCATGCGTCCATAATGGGTATCTCTTTTAATGATTTTTAAGATAGTTTGTCGAAGACTTTAATTCATTAGATATATTACCAAAAAAATCTTATTCATACTCAGATGATGATCATGTGCTATGATTTGCTGCGTGACCCATCCTAGATATGATTGACTTTGAAAAATAATTTGCCAAACATCATTAAATACCTGCTAATGAGATACGCTACCTGAACTGTTTTCTATCAACTATATTTTACTATGGATATAACTCCACTTTTGTAAATCCACATGCATGCTTGGCTCTGGTGCAGCCTGCCCAAATGAAACTTAACTGAAAGTTTCTATGAATATTATTATTAAGTGATATTGAATTGTGCTGGGATGTTTATTTTGCCATGAGGGATCTTCTATTTCCTGTCGGCTTATCCTCACTTAAACGAAACGAGAATATTTCAGTCACTGGTACAAATCCAAACAAAAACTATTCAGAAACTCTGGACGAATACCAATCGGACACAGGTGAACTGAGCAAGGATCTGACATATTCATAATAATACCCTAATAAATAATGTGTTGCGATCTGTGATCGACCATGAATACGATTCAATTTATGAAATTTATTTCCAAGTGGACATGGCTCATTTTGTACTTTAAGATGAGATATGTTCCATAAAATCCGTTCTGGCAACAAATGCAATCCATGTTTTGCACTGAGGATGTAACTTTCATTCATTTGGCAAATGTAGGCTACACTGTGTTATAATGTCAAGATTATTTCAAATGCGACGAAATAATTTTTTGTCATTTCCCCCATACCCAGAATAAGTTAGCTGGTTATCAACCAGGAAAAAACTAATTGCTATAGAAACATGGCTTGGAGCCCCATGCTGTGGTAATTAAAATAATATTAGATATTAACCCCACATTTATTTAATAGTAGGAAAATTATATTGTCAATCCATGCAGCATTTAGCCGTGAAGGATGGGAAGTGGGAACTAAGCAATGAATTTCGTTAAATGAAAAAGTCAATTGCCAGCAAATTGCTATGTTCCCATTAAAATATTAAACGAAACGTAGTCAATATCTTTTGTAACCAACATTTCATCCTCATTGTATAATTGCTGTTAATTGCTGCAGATTACAAAAAACTTCAACAGCTATAGCCGAGCCAACATCTTACATTGCTGTCAGTCTGGCATTCTATTAAATATTAAACCGTGCAGGCTGATACCATACGAAAGAATTTTGCAAGCGGGTGCTGCCATTTTTGGCAATTTGTAGTATCATCAACTTCAGTGGAAGGACTTGCTCACCCACATGAGCTGCTCGGAGATGTACATATCATTTCCATACCAAAAGCATTGCTTGTGACGAGGCGTTTTTGTGAAACAACAGATTACTTTTGCGCAATATCATGCATGGCTAAAATAGCACTTTAAAAACTGCTTGTAAAGTGGATTATCGTAACTATATCCAAGTATATTTTAATTATTATGTTGAAAAAAAAAGGATCAGAAGAAAGGAATTTAGACAGTAGAAGCGCAAATTATGTGCTCAACTAACAAGTACATTACAGCAATGAATTAAAATGATATTGCATCCGTAACCCCACGTGACCATATCTTTCTGCGGACTCATTCTTAACTCATCCTCATCATCCATCATTAACTTGATTATGCAATGCATAATACAGCAAGGCCTGAAGAATTGGCATGCTGTATGACTCTGTAACACATATCAACTCATTCGCAATTATACCTTTAGTGATTACATTGCCGATCATCTTAAAGATAGAACCACAAGATGTTTATGAACTTCCCCGTTTACTCCTACTCCGTCCCGTACTCACTCAAATGCAAGGGTCTTGATTATGTATTCGACTTAATTCTCACATTCCTATAACCTTCTTAAGGGTTCATTAAAATTCGAAGATTCGATCATCAACAATGATTAAAATCGATCTGAACCCTTTATGCACTGAAGCAAAAAGCGTTAAACGTACAATTTGATTATAAGTTTAGATTAATAACAATCTTTCCCACTACCTTGTGAATTCCAAGTTCAAATTGTAAATCCTATAGTTAGGTTAATTAATTCGATTTTCTCGTTCAAGCGATGAAATGAATTTATGGAGTAGGTTTTCAATGTTATATCGCTCAAGGATGACCACGTAATGTACTATCATGGAAATACTGCAAATGTTTTTATAGATGTGTGAACTAAATAGAAGAAAATATTGGGGGAAATTATACATCAAATTTTCCCCATCCGGAAAATCTTTATTGCCAAAACTTGTCATGAATTCGAGTCCCTTCCCCAGTTCCTAGCATAATGGTCACATTCATTATAAGTATAACCCAAATGAAATATATTCGTAATCAACACTGAATGCCTATTTACGAAACGACTTGAGCTTAACACGATTATGAAGCAATGGCATCATTCTTGAGATTATTATCTTTTAAATCTTGACTTGATATAGTTGATCAAACGGCTGTTAATCTCATACGTTCTGGCTAGATGAAGGTCAGTTAAGCGATGGGTGGTGAACCCATACAAACGATGCTGCCCCAGTATTGACAAATGTTAAAGCTATTCGATTAATCAGAATTCCTTTGAGCGTCAATAAAGGAACGACTCACATTTGATATGTTTAACGGAACTGGCACTACTGTCAGATTATTACCATCCATTGCAGTGAATTATCCTGCACAGTAACTCCCTCATACCCTCAAAGAATATTAATTGTTCGCCGGCATTAATACATTTGTCACATTGTGACATTGTGAACTTCAAATACTTCAATGGACGAGATTTGCTCGCCATTTTGATCTGCGGTGGGTATTCCAACTTTGAGTTTCATGAGATGAGTGGATCGAAGATATTCAGAGATGTGCATACTATTTGCATTATACCTACCCCTGACGTGGCGTTACAGTGAAACTATGCTCGATAAATAATGGATTATTTTAGTTATACCTGAAGGTTCTGCAAATTAATTATCTCGAAACATCTGCAAATGAACCGTTTGCAACGGGACCATGGACGGAGCTGAAACTCAACTGAATAAGACAATAGTTGAGGTGATGTTGAATTCACAAATTCTACTATTCCATTCCATATTATCTCCTCAAATAAGTATTTCTTGAAATTGTAATATATTCTTTCGGCAACTGCACAAATGATATACATATTTAAATAGCATTCATAATCATTTGTCTACTCATATGTGTGACCCTCACTATTACAATAACAATAACATATCACATCAGTATATCTTCTCCAGCTACTTGTAAACATTTTCATTTCATTTTTAAGGTGTGCAAACATCAAAAAAAGAGATGTGAAGGAATGTAATATGCCATAATATATCTTCTAGATTTTTCTTTCTTTCTTTGTCCTTTTCTTTCCATTGAAAATATAGAAAGACATACTGGTGCATTAAATTCCTATAACCAATTAACTAATAGAAGTTAACATTTGCAATTTCGATGCAAAAGTATAACATGGTCGTGAACTGTATCTACTTGGTCAGATGCTTGGGACTGGTTATGATATTTCTCTCGATCTGTCAACAACTTGTTGCAGAAACTAGTATTTGCAAAAATTGTTTCGGTCTTACATTATCTTATGCCTTTAAGATGACGCAATTGATTAGGCTAGAGTCCTTCCCTCTTAATAGCCCGTAAGATTTGAATTTAGACATGTCCTTTTAGATCTTTACAACAAGCTATTATTTCCAAAGATATATCAAGATGATTAAGGATATGTATACAGCCAAATCAATCCCATATATGTGATGTAGATATTGTAGATCGACATTCACATTACTTGGGGACACTTGAATGACTGTAACTAAATCAGTTGCTTTGTATGCAAAATAGCAACCAAAAAATTGAAAAGCAGGATATATATTAATGTAAATTAATAGTTAACCAGCCCGTGTAAATGGGTAGCAGTAAAAGCTAAAACGCTTTTTCGGCCCGAGAAAAAATTCATTGAAGGACTTAAATAATAATTTCACTCTTCTGGTTGCATTGCTTCTGAAAAACCTCAACTTATACATTTAACCCGGGTTTGTTTGCAGTTTATTGCCTTGTCGTTACAAACTGCAAAAATTATATTGAATACCTCAGAAATCTACTGTACTTCCTTCCACAGTGCCCCTTTGCTAAAATATGAATATGAATATAAATAATATTACAATCCTAAATGGGCAATAACGGAAGTTGCCAAAACTTAATTGCCTGAAATTATCGTGTAAACGGTGAGAAAAATGAAACAGAATTGAGTTGATTTTTTTGGCTCAGCAGCACAATATTCAATATGGATATTTGATCTGTGCCGTAGAAAATGCTCTATTGCTCAACTGCTCAATATTAAATAGCTTAAACCTACTTACATATATTCTAAAAATCTAAGTTTTAACATAAACTACATATAACGGCGGTGAACATTTTATCCCCTGGTATTTAGGAGGAGGGAAATTCACCCCCTGAAATTCTATGCAATTTCAATTGTTTCACTTAAATTGATATTTCTGAAGTAGATTTTTCATAAATTTCCGCCTCGCTACGCTCGTCAACACCTTTTCCTCTCATTTATTGCAAAGGAATTTGCACATTTCACTTAAAATTTGGCTTTCCCAAGTAGATTTTGACTGAATTTTTGCCTCGCTTCGCTCGCCATAACTTTTTTCCTTCATTGATTAAATATATATTAAGCAATTCCGTTTTATGTTTATGCAGCAAAAATCCGATTTTTAAACTATGAAATTGGCGGAATATTGTGCAAATTTCTCTTCACCCCCTCAAATTTTGAGAATCCTACACCCTTGAATATAAATATCACATTTTAAATTTGATTTTTTAAGCTTAATGACAACCTTTCCCACTACCTTGTGGGATTATCGTCAGAGTCAGGTAATTTTATATGATCAACACATTCATTCGCTAATATATTTCCCCTTGTTAATTGACATGCTTCAGCAAGATCTCTCTGTATGTTTTGATTATGCCAGTAAAATAAAGATATGTTGAATTTGAATGGCCTATAGTTTTGTAATTACCATCTGAGAAATGTAATTCAAAAATATTGACTACTTAACTTCTACTAAATCTACTAAAAATTTACAATATTAGATCCAACAAGAAATTTGAAGACAAAATCTGAAAAATAAAATTTGCAATTCAATTGCATATTTCCCGTTGTGGGCAAATGATCGTGCCTTCCAAAATATCTACTTTGGGTGTAAATATGGAGCGAATCTGGATTTAGAGATATCAGGCATGCGTATAAATTATATAACTTATATGAACTCTAATTTTCAACCTATCTACGTGTTAATTAATTAGCATTTGCTAAATCAAGTTTTCTGACGCGACAAAGTTTAAGCTTCCCTGTCGTTGACAATAATTTACAGCTATTTCTTGCCAGAAAAATAATTATTACTAGCTAAAATCTACAAGCTTGTAGCTGACCGTATTCCAAAGTTTGATGTGGGCGATGAAGAGATGTTCAGTATTTCAATGCTGGCAGTTTCTTCAGGATTCTTCCATGTCTTCCTCGCATGAACGAACCTCCGCCAACGACTCAAAAATCCTCCATATGGACGCGTTGTTGTCATCCTGGTTTTGCGGTCTTCAATGACATTGAACGTAAAAATGATGAGTGGGCTTCTTCCGATCTGCTGGATTAATTCAAAAATCGAGTTAATACCAATAATTATATGGATTGGATTATATATTTTACCCTTCCATTTTTTAAATTGCTCACTACTCAAATGATAATAGTTCAGGTTTTGCAAAAATGCAGTTAATAATGGCTTACTTTTCATTTTGCAGACAATTTTTTTCCTTCCGATTTCAGTTCCTTCCAACCTGATCCAATCCATCCATCCACGTTAATTATCGAATACTTGCTGCACGAAACCCCTTTAGCCTCTTGTTCGTAGCCCAATGCCCTAGAACATTCGATATTAGAGAAATAATATTCGAATTAAACAAATAATTACTTATATCACGCGTCGTAAATTAGTTATCAATAAGCAATTAGCGACCGTGAATTCTATGACGGGGAGTCATGAAAATAAATCGATAACTAATCTCGTAGTAAATTAAATACGAACTTACCTAATGGAGCCGTTGGCCAAGGTTATATTCAACTTAATCATCGAGACTGAGATTGAATATTTAATTATCCTTGCAGAAAAAATGTCACTTAAAACCTCTGGGTGTATATTCCACTGCAATCAGTTTTGTACTTATGGGACAATTACTAATGTAGTAACAGCTCAATTAGTTTAAATGATTAAATACAAGCATTATTCGAAGTTTCACATAGCCCCGATCAACTTTAGTGCTAAACTAAACTTCAGGAAGAGATAGGGTTTGAAGAGAGCAAAATATTTGGCATTGCTTCCAAGTCAAACTCCAATAATCAACTAGAGACCAAAGGAGTAGACTTGGCTCTTGAGCTATTACGAGAGATAGAATGGTACTACTTGGCTTAACTCATTCTCATTTAAAATAATATGAATGGCAGCATACATTTTTATATTGCATCCCTCCTCATTACAAATTTACGATTAAAAGTACCTTGCAACCCTCTAACGAGTAATTTTCCACCGTTGGTTTGTGAAAAGATAGAAAGATAAGCGCATATGTAAAGTGACTCATCGTCAGTCTCACTCAGACAATGGTAGCCCTTTTCATTTGAAATGTAAAAAAGTCTGAAGGGCTTACTTCATCTTGACACTTTCGTGAAACGAAACGAAACAAAAGTACCTTGAGAGTCCTTCAGAAGAGTTTGGTCATATTTCTTGAGCCCATCAAATACATTTTTTTATAGATAATATTTCATTGTAAGCTTTTCCTTTAAATAAATTCCATCAAGGCATTCCTCTTTTGGTCCTTTCATGTAATATGTATCTAAATAGGGACATCATTTTACTTTATCACCTAAAGCAAAATTTCCATTAAATATTGAACTTTGGATGCTGATGAGATGACAACATTTTTTTCCTAGAAACTGAATGAATGGAATTATTTGTAAGAGGTAAAATGAATGGGGGTTGTGAGCTCTAAAATAGCTATTTCTGGAACTTGAAATAAATGTTTTTTTCCCAATTAGTCACTTATGTAGATGATATCCAATACTGACAAAAACCGGATTTGTTCATCATATGAATTAAAGCCAATGAGCACATTCAGATATGCTCCTAAATGTTTAAATTTAAATTTTAGAATTGCGATTTTTCTAATGTATTAAATATTAACGATATGTAACATTATGCAACATGCCCGGAATAAATTGAACTAACTAAAAAGGGCTTCATATCAATTTATGACATTGTGCCACCACTTTTTGTTTAGCATTATCATTTCCATTTGCAATTTACAATTAATCAATTACCAGATTAGAGCAGAAATAAAGCTCTGTCGTATTGACAGCATCTCCCCACATACATGAATGCTGTTACTAGAAGAATTTTGGAAATAAACTTACTCTGTATTACATTAAATATGCTATGCTTGAGTATGATATTATCGCATGTTATGATGATATGTATTGCAAACGTTAGTACTGCCATGAATGAGATATAATTTATAATTGCCGTTGATGCTTTAATAATTTTATAGAGTAATTAAATGCATCTCGGACTCATACTGCTGAAGGCATATTAATGTGACCTAATGTAAATGGGAGATAAGTTTTCGCTAATTATAATTGTATCCTACGTAGGATCTCCCGCTGCAATTGAAGACGGCACAGTCCAAATTGTTCTTTTGAAAAACGAAACGTTCTAGTTTTTCATAATTCATACATAATTGTCTAAATTATAAATTATCCCACTTGACGACCATGTTATATAAATTGCATAATATACATACGGGAATTATACGTTAAGTTATGATAAAGATAATCGGCATGCTCTGTTGTTAACTACCTATCCAGTTGTATTTAAACTGCCGAGTAGTAAAAGAAACTACTAATCGATCGATAAGATAAAAATATCACATATTTGAGTATGTTGTTTACCATAAAAATTTTCATTCCCGGATCTAAACTTTGAGTAAAAGTAATATGCGAGCCACTTGATAAGCAGCATAAAATTTTATTATAGTTTTGCTTTCACCTTTAGGTTTAAACGGAGCGAGAGAGTAATAACAGATATACACCGATTTGTGAAATGTGCTCAATAATCAATCAGTCTGTTATCAAGTACTAAATGATATAATCATAATATTCATAATCAGACTGACAGGACATTGTGTTGACAATTGTCAACACAACTTACATGGTCATTAAAAGGTAAATTTAATTTATTGTCAATCTCACAATCAGCAAGACTACATTGAGCCATAAATGCCCTCAACGGATCCGGATCCGCGTAATTTCCAAATCACTTCAGGCACCGAAAAACATTGTTTTTGCAAATAGATCCCGCTGCTCACCCCCAAACAAAACACTTGATCGTTGAACAAGCCTTTCAAAGTTTGAATAAAATTAATTACTCGCGGAAAATACAGAAAGACAAACTGCGTTCAGGTAACGGAATGAACGTGACACTTATGATTTTAACGACACTTGAAAGCTTGTTGACCACTCTCCTCACGGATCGGAGGTACATGACGGCTGTGATTTAATTTATATTTGACTGTGGTTTGCAATCATATAAATATATGTCATGTTCATTTGACATGGGTACGTTATTTTTAAGATTACTTCCAACCAAGTCATACCGAGCAAAAAATGAAGCTCGTCCTTTTAGGATTTCTGGGGCTCGCAGCCCTAGCAA